>LOJH01024927.1:414-19354 GCA_001685095.1 Ellobius talpinus
GCCACAGCCATGTGGCGATACACAGATTACTAGAAATGGGTTAAATTAAGATGTTAGAGTTAGCCAACAAGAAGCTAGAGCTAATGGGCTAAGCAGTGTTATTAATACAGTTTCTGTGTGATTATTTTGGGGCTAAGCATCCAGGAACCAACAAGTGGCTTCTAACAACAGATTTCCTTCAGACCTATATCCTTTCAAAACTCTTGTTTAGCACTAGGCTTTCTTATTATAAATCATGAATTTTCTGAGAAAATTATTATATGTACCTAAGTTGATAAATATTTTTAATCATTGTGGCACAGGAGGTGATAAATCCTTCACCCATTATTAAATATGCTTCCAACTTTAAATTATAAGTAACAAATTTTAGCAGAATGATCTTCTGTTTCAAATGTCAGTAACTACAGCTGCAGCTCACACCTTTTTGGAAAGTGTTCTCTCCCCTTCCCCAGACTTAGGCATCTTCTCCTTCAGCTATTGCAAGCTTTCAAACCCCACATGCATGATGGGAATTCTCAATTCTGACTGTTTTATCAGCCAATCAGAATGTTGCAGCATTGTCTGCATTTATACTGAATACACTTTAAAGTGACCAAAAATGTTATTTCTGGGCATATGTGAGTTAATGGCTAATATTTACTGCTTGATGAAGGTGTGATTCTAATTATAGAGCAATATGTAGTGAACACAAGACAAGGTGATTTTTTAAGACATAAAATGGGATCTATAAATATGTCTATTAATAGAAGAGCTGGCATATAGAATCTTTGGCAAATTAACGGATATATCATATTATAATAATGTTGTTAGATTTAGTAAATAGAAGATAAAGTAAAATTTTGTAGCCCTCACATAAATAATATAAACACTAGAGAAACAGAAAAGAAGCATGGAAAGGAGAACAGCCCCAAGTTTCAGTGTGAGAAATTCTGTGAAAACTTGGAAAGAACATAGACTAATTTATAATTCAGCTTTCAGTAATTTTTAGCTAATGCAAAGAAATCATCTCAAAAATTCTTACCTAGAGGGCTGTTTCCAAAAAAAATATTTTTGCCGATCACTTGTATGATAACTATGTGCATCAGAATCCACTAGCTCTGTACTGAAGAACAAAAACATGGGACTGGGAAGATGGCTCAAGGATTAATTCAGATCGTTAGCTACTCTTCCTAATGAGCAGCATTCACAGAACCCACATGGCCGCTCACAACTATCCAGGCTCAGGGGATTTTATGCCCTCTTCTGGCTACTACATGCCCTGCAAGCATGTGGTACATAGACATGCTTTCAGGCAAACACTGTAGAAGCAGTAAAAGGAGGAGAAAAAGTTAAGTTTTCACAAAAAATCTTAAGCATTTACATTTGTAGGTGGTAAAGGGTCCAAACTTATTACTCAAAATTTCCTTTAGCTACTGTTACCTTATAAACTTTCATATTTCAGTAGAAGAGAAATGTAATAGTAGAACAGAGACCATTCTTTTCTGTAAGATTGTTATAGAAATTTCTGGGCCCATGATTCCAGAGCATAAGCAATCTCACTATGTTACATGCAACTCGAAGCAACTGCAGAATTTCCCTGTTCTTCATCAATCTTTCCTTGACAGCTCTTCACCTTATTCACCTCCCACTCAGCTTGCTGCCTGTCCTTCAGCTTAGCATCTCACTGTATATTGCTTCATTCGTAACTGTATGATAGGTGTCTTTTGTCTCCCTGAATCCATAATTAACTGCTTGTACAAAGTATCCCTCTGTGCTTTATTCTTTATCACCAGACACTAGTGAAATATTTCAAGCATGAATGCTAACTGACTGAAATATTCATAATTTCAATATGAATGCAAACTGCTATCATAATCAATAACAAACTGTAATGATTGCAGAATTGATACAGTTTTGTAGCCTTTTATTAATCCTGCCCATTTGTAGCTTGGAGTCAAGCCACAATTTCTTTGTTGAATATTGTTGCAATCTTTAAAATATTAAATGGTACATAATCTTATAAATTAATGGGTATATAAAATAGATGCACTTTTGCATGATCCTCTTTCCTTTGAAAGCAGTTATAGGAAGTGGTAGAACGGTTTCTGTTTCTTCTTCTGAAATCTGACCTTCGTGATTGTCATCTTAATCACCAAACAGAGAGGCCCCTGCAGGAGATACCCAGCTGCATTCAGACGGGAAAGGTATAGACTCCGACTTCACAGCTGAGAACACTGACGCACAGCTGGACAGGGCAGTTGTTGTTTGGACTGCCTTCTAAGGTCGCACATGTGGCTTCTTTGTGGCAGACTTGAGAAAGCATCAAACAAAGCAGGCATGGTTTCTGGCCAGCTGTCCATCTGTTCCTTCACCCACTGTGATAATTTGGTCTTATAGAATTTTGTTAAGTGAGCATTAAGTAATAACCATGTCAAACAGGGTGCATAGTGAAAGCCTCTTAATCACAGAATGAAAATGCAGGGGATGCTCACTTAAACACAGAAAAGGTTACCAAATTCATCCAAGGCAAAACACAAAGCAAGGCAAAACATCGCCCAAACCAACAGTGAAATAGAGGCAAAGGGCAGTAATTAACTCCGTTTGCATGTTTGTATTGCATCATATTGAATCAATACCAAAAAGAAGTGGGTGGACTTTGTATGAGGCAACTAAGAGCTAGTTAAATACAATCAGAGTTTCTATTATCGTCTTTTGCATAAACATATTAAAGAATTGAGATGCTAGGAGAATGTGAGTGGTTATATCATATCAACTAAGGTAAAGACATTTATAAGTCATTGATATAAAACAATAACGTGTTCTGAATGTTCAGAATATTTTTCTATATAACTGCTCTTCTTTTTTTGTTAGTTTTTTAAAGATAGCATCCAAAAGAATAGGTTTCCTTATCGCATTTGTATGCACACTTTGTCTATCATCCATTCTCCTTCACTTCTCTCTAAGTCACTGGTTCTCAACCTTTCAAATGATGTGACTTTTTAATACAGGTACTCATGCTGTGGCCATCCCCAACCATAACATTATTTTTGATTTACTCATAACTATAATTTTACTGCTGTTATGAATATCTGTGTTTTTGACAGTGTCAGGCAACCACTGTGAAAGGGTCATTGAGCTCCTCACAGGCACCTTGCCCTGCTGGTAAAGAACCGCTGGTCTGAATTTCTCTCTGAGCACTTCTTGCTCAGTCCCATCTTCCTATGAAATGTCTTCTTCCCCAACACAGTATTTTTAATTATTTAGGAATGTCATACATTGCACACCATTCACACTCACTTCCCATTCCTCCTAGGTTGACCCAAAATAGAAAAAGAGCACCAAGTTCTACTTGCATTGGACACACATCCATTGGCACATGGTCAAACTCCCAGTGGCCAGCCCTTTAAAGAAAATTGAACCATTTCTCACACCTCTGCCAGTTTATTTCACACATACTTCATCATCTTACCCAAAGCCTTTAAGATTTCTTCCCATATTTTTCCTTTCCTAGATCCTTGATTTACCTGTGTATGTGTGAATACATGTGCTAACACACACAAACACACACAAACACACAATCAAATGCCCCAAATACCATATTTTTCTATAAATAAGTGGGCTTAAAGAAAGAAATACATATGGCCAAAAATGTTTGAAATAAAGTGTTCAGCATCCTTGATCATCAGAAAAATGTAAATTAAAGCTGAAATTACAACTCACTTCAGCTACAATTAAGACAACAAATGCTGGGCCAGTATGTAGGAAAAGATAAGAACTCTTGTTCATTGCTGGTGGCAATCTATACCAGTGTAGCCATTATGAAAGTCAGTGTGAAAATTTCTGAAGAAACAATGAAATTAGGGTACACTATCTAAGATACCATTCTAAAGTGCTACTACAGAGTAAGATATGTGCTCTTGTTTTTTCAAACATCATTTGAACTATCTCATTCGGAGAATGCAGCTTTCCATCAAATATACTTTCTTCTCCAATCACGCAAATGTTAAAAACTTTAGAGAATTATTCAGGTTACCATGCAAATGAGTGAATTCAATGAGACCGTTTTTATATGTATCATTATACTTAGCAATCAGTCGATCCCCTATGTGACTGCCCTTCCAATGCCCACTCTCACACTTGAATGAACTTCTCCCTTTCCAAAGATAACCTTTATTTCTTCTCATGCTTATTCCTTGTACTTTCTATATCCCTTTTCCTTTAAGATCTATAAACCACACTCCAGGGAATGCCTCACGGCCAGGAGTAAAAAGTCAACACAGATCAAATTCCATTCTTTTGTTTTTTATTGCTTACTGTAAGCTCTTGTGATATTTTGCTTTGTGTGAGCATATTCTTCTTATCGGTCTTTGTACATTTTCATACGCATTTTTTGTGGTTATTCCTTTACTTTCATAAGGGGGCAGTTCATTTTCACAAATCTGGTCATAACAGTTAACCAGTTAAAATTGTATTAAATTTCTAGCACATAAAAGTCAGCTCTACTCCATGAATTTTGCTTAAGTATCTTCCTATCTCTAAAGGTTTTTCTTTCCTTACTCTTCACAAAATCTAGTTCTTACCAAGATTTTATCATCACCAACCATCTTCCATCATTTTCTTCTTATTCTCTCAGCAAAAAATTATCCAGTTTTTGTTGCTTTATTAGTTCACATATTTGTTTGTTGGCCCTATAGTTCAGGTCAGAGTGGAGCTATTATTGTGTTCCAGACACAATGCTTACTGAATAGTTTTCTAAATATGATCTGAGGACCTTTGCTTTCTTATCTTTCATGGTTTGCAGTAACAGAGAAATACACTAATCAAATAACCACACCAAGAAAATGAATTGATTAGTATATCATTTGTAAATGGAGGCTACTCATTCATTTCCCAACTGCCCAGACCCGAATAATCACACAGAAACTATATTAATTACAACACTATTTGTCCTATTAGCTCAGGTTTCTTATTAAGTAACTCATACATCTTAAATTAACCCATTTCTATTAATCTATCACCTAGAGGCTGTGGCCTACTAGTAAGCTTCCAGTGTCTGTTTCCTTCATCAGTTACATGGCTTCTCCTTGTCTCCATCTGCTCTCTCTAAATATCTCAGTTTTGATTTCCTGCCTGGCTTTTTCCTGCTCTGCCATAGTCAAAGCAGCTTTTTTTTAAATTAAGCAACGGTAATAAAACATATTCACAGCATACAGAGGGGAATCCCACATCAGTCATTAAAGAAAGTGTATTATGACCTAAAACTATTAGGTTTGTGAAGGAAATAAACCCCAAATTAGAACCCAAATACTAAGTAAGAGTAGTTGTAAGGAAAGAAGCTTGACCCAGGTGTAGCTCTATGGAAACAGAAGTGGGACAAAAGTGAGGCCCTGTAAGGTGGCCTGTGCAGCTTAAGAAAATGGAGCCAGTGTAAAAGGATAGACAAGAGCTGAGCAAGTAAAGTCTTTGTAAGCATTATTGGAAAAAAAATCTTTAAAAGATACACTGACATGTCTAAAAATAATATAGCTGGCCTGAATTTCAACTTTAAAGAAAATTTTGGGGGCTGTACAGATGACATTTGAAAAGGATGAGTAAAGATACAGTAAACCAACTCAATATCACAACACTGGTTCAGGAAAAGCACACAAGAAGTCCTGGACTGGGTTGATGCAGAGATGGAGAATGTAGGCAGATGTCCGAGACTCTTCAGGGATGACCTTTTTCCAGATTTCACAGCTTGGTGCATGAGTGCTGGTTCCACCTGCTGACAAAGCAGAGCTGAACGGGAACTCTTAGTTCTCCTTCGGAAGAGTTGAGAAGCCGCTGCAGACAGGTTTCTCATAACCCAGCCTCTGCTAGGTCGTGGAGACTATGCCCGAGAAACATAAGTGTAAGTGTTCCTAGGTGTAGGTGGAAATTCATGGGCATGGATGTGCCCACTAACTAAAGGAGAGAACACAGAACAAAGAACAAACAGTCTAGCATAAAGCCTAACATAATGTCAAGAGCTGGTCAAAGACAAGAAAGAAGTTATCAGGAAATTGACACCTTTGTCCAGTAGTAGTTGCTTAAGACAAACAGAGTTTGTCATAAGCAAAATTACCACTAAGCACCTGGACCTGTTCTGTTGCAAGTACTCTGTTTTCCACACGTCCAAGTATGCAGTGCATAGTCACTGCATGAGAGAATTAGGTTAAGGGAATGTGCTCCTTCAAGAGCCATAATTTCAGTTCAGTTGGACATTTTGTTTGGTCCTTTTTCTTACACAGAGAATCACTGTCATATAGGAAAAGCTATAATCTAAAGCCTACCAGCATGTATTGCTCTTAAAATTTGGCTTATATGGTCCCATAAGAGGAAACCTGGGCAATGAAAGGATATTTGATGAAAATGAAAGATAAACAGTTAAGAATATGCTAAGGAGCCAGTCTGTGGTGGCACATGCCTTTAATCCCAGCACTCAGGAGGCGGAAGCAGGCAGAACTCCATGAGGCCAACTTCATTTACAAGAGCTTGTTACAGGACAGGCCTCAAAGCTACTGAGAAACCCTGTCTCAAAAAAGAAGAATATGTTAAGGATTGATACTCATTTTTGGATTTATATGAAGCATTTCCTTTGTTTATATTTTAGTTTGATTCTCTGTTAACTGTCCCCTGCTGGATCTAGAGGTGGGTGGTACTGTCATGACACAACCCTGAAGTCCTGTATTTCAGGATATATCTAAGACTGATTCTTATTAAATCATTCTGATTGGAGAGTCCAGTTTATACTACTATAAATGAAGACGAGAAATGTTCTGCGAAGCTTTGCTCATGGGGTTAACCTGTGCACAGGAAAGGCAAATAAATAAATATGTAATACAGATAAATAAATAACCAAATATCATTAAATAAACAGTAACAGCCTCAAACACTGTGCACCTCCTGTGTGCCTGGAAATGTGGTCGACATATATTGCGAAGTCTGGAAATCCAGTTAATGTATGTACCAACTCATTATCATTGCAAACTCATTTGAAAATGTTGAGCTATTCAGCACAATTCACTTTCTAAGCCCCACAAGCATTAAATATATATAGCCAGAGTCATATTACTATAAAATCTTCGTTCCTACATTTCCAGTATCATGCACTCAAATTTGTAAATTCCATGTTACATTAATCACATGAATATAGATAGGCAAATTTTACACAGCACCACAGTAATTACTATATTCCTTCTAAAAGAAACCATTCTTGCTGACACTTTTATACTTAAAGCTGCTAAGATTGCCTGCAGTTCATAAATGGCGCAGTTCCACTCATGAAGTTATGAGACATTGAAGCCCACTTCAATCTAATTCAAATAATAAAAAGATGCATATTCCACTTTAATATCACTTTCTTTGGACTCAGAAACTATATTTAATATTGTATTAAATATTCTTATAAAAACATTAAGAGAAGTGGCAATAATACAGTTTTTGTTGTGCTGCAATTTAATATTTAAAATGTTTTCTTGTTCCAAATAAAATTTGTTGATTGAGATAACCAGGATATTGCCATCTGTTTGGACAGAGATACTGAGTTCACTCCCTTGTTCAAAATACTGTAGATTAATTTCATTTATTAATTTTTATTACTCCAATAAACTTCATTTTTATAAAATGGTATTAGAGTGCATGGAAAAAACACACAAAAGGGCAAATTGCAGCTTTCATGGTACTAAAAGACACTATGCGTCTTCCAAAGCGGGGAGGCAACCAACAGTCCTACCCAGCTGTGACTCCTATGAACAGCATCAATGACTTGCACGGCATAATAATCCTTAGGGTGCAGGAGCAACCAACAGCTCTCTAATTTGACTTAAGACCCACTCAACAAAAGTAAATTGCATGCCTGGTCCTGCAAACCTAGCTAACTAATCAGTGCTAGAGAAAAATCTACAGCTATTAATTTACTAAAGTAATATAATCCCTAAAATCTATCTATCTGTCTGTCTGTCTGTCTGTCTGTCTGTCTGTCTGTCTGTCNNNTCTGTCTGTCTGTCTGTCTATCTGTCTATCTATCTGTCTATCTATCATCTATCTTCTGTCATCTATCTATCTATCTATCTATCATTATCTTATAATAAATATAAACGCAGTCTTCACCGTTCATCAAGGAAACTTCTCTTTGCAACAGGCAGGGACCACTGCCAAAAACTGCAACTAATCAGTATGCAAATTTGGAACTCAGTTCCTATGGATACATCTACAAAAATCTTCCACAACTAAGGCTCAGGGAGCATTGCAGAAGAGAGGGCAGAAAGATTGTAAGAGCCAGAGGATGAGGTACTTTGATGTGAGATTGTTTCTCTCACTAGCACCAGAAGCTATACAACTAAAGTCTCACTAATATGGCTAATATGGCCAAGTAAAGAGAGCAGAAGGAGGAGGACACATTCGAACATGCTAAACTGGACCGGGGTAGTCCATAAGGTTTCAACACATGAACAAAAACTACATGTAACTGAGGAGAGCTGTGAGCCTGAAGGTAGTCCTCCCCAGGAAAGATGACATCAACTGATTGTCCAGTGTCAAATGATCAGCTTTGAAAATGTACACAAGTCACACTATATGGACTCAACAGGTTATACACATAGGTATATATGTATATATAAATAGGTATATGAATGTAACCACAATTGATGGAAAAGAAGCAATGAATAAAAGAGAGCAAGGTGGGTTATATGGAAGGTTTTGGAGGAAGGAAGGGAAAGGGAAATATAATTAAAAAGCAATCTCAAAAATAAACAACAACAACAAATGAATGTCTTAAGTAGTTAATTAGATATTGGATGGATAATCAGCTATTTAAATATAATAAGTCTGCAATGTTTTACTTAAGATCAATTTAACATAGACAAAAGCATTCCCAAGTAACAGAATTTGCTCCAAGTGGCACAATGCGAATATTTCACATGGTTAATTAAAATAGCTTATAGCAAGATATTTCCCATAAAAAAGCTTTTAAAATATTTTATGAATCTAATTGAGGTAGTCACAGACAATGAAATAAAAAGATTTATTATTATCTATTTAATGCTTAAAGAATTTATAAATATTTCAATTTCCAAAACCTTGCTAAATATTTGTCTTACACTGTTGTACATGACAGAATGGTGGTTTCTGTGAATATGTTGATTTCCAAACATAGATGGTAGGCAGCAAAAATTCCTGGAACTATCTCTTTCAGAGACTGGCAGATTATTTAAGATTATATACTTGTGTGATATGTAACAAGTAACTACATCTTATTACACTTGCTTTAATAGTTTTCAGGATGAAATAATTTTACACATTCTGTATGCTAGAAACTTAAAGAATTTAAAGTCTCTTAATATATTTGTCAAAGTGAGCAAATAATCCTCATGGTGAAACTCTTTCCTTTCTTTAGAACCTACTCAGTCTGTCACCTTTAAGTGAAACACTGTAATCTTTGCTTTGATTAACCGTATTTCACGGGCCTTCCAATTTTTAATAATATGTCATTCTTACCTCTTGTTATAGTGTCTTATGTGAAAATGGTGTTTTTTTCTGTGTTCAAAAAATTGTCTTTTCACAAAGTCAGAAAATACAGGCAAATAGCTATCTTGAATAATTGAGTAATATTATATTGTAATAAATTAAATCAGCTTTCTACACAATTCTTGTTTCCATGTTGAAAATGACAGTAAGACCTCTATCTCAGGAGCCTTGACCTGGCTACTTTACCTGAGAAAGCCTTTTTCTATCATTTTCATCTCTATCAAACTTTTTCGTCAGTTGCTCCTGAGCAATGGGTACCATGAAATATCCTAGTAAGTCTAAAATTCCTACACAAATCATAGTTGCTTTCTCTCTTACTGTGATCTTTCTCAATAGCATTTATCCTCTTTTAATATAGCATGAAACTTACTTATGATTTTGAGTTTTTGTTTTCTGTCTCACTCTCCTAAACAGAATGTTCATGAGACAGAACTTTGTCTATCTCACTAATGCAACTCAATGCTATCAGGAATACTGTCAACATATTTTGGTAAATGAATATATCTCTGCAGTAAATGGAACCTTAGATTTAATTGTAAAAAAAGCTGTATTTGTCCTTCATTAGGCTAATACATCTCTTAGATTTGTATTGCAAGTCATTGTGGCTTATCCAGAAAATGTTTTCATAGGATTACCTTTCAGAAGTATCTTATCAAGGTATATCAAAGCAATGTAAGAGAAATCTTCTGGTTTGCTTGTTTGTTTTTAAAGGAAGTGTGTTCTCTAGGATCTAAGCAGCATATTAGAGCTTAAGCAAAAATTGTTATAAACCCAGCTTATTTTTATGAACAATTTGATCTGAAAATATTCCTCAGACATAAAGATTATATTATGAACTTACTGTGTGTCAGAATCTAGGTATATTGAGAAATATTGATATATAGTCAATAGCCTCAATAATTGTATAGGCCGCTTCCTGCAGAATATCAGTTGTGGTAGTGCAAGGCAGTGTGAAAGCTGCCAGGAAAGAAAATGAATCAATAACCCCATTCTGTTGTAATGTCTAGGAGCCACAGCATCGACTAACACCACAATATAGCTTCAAAGATGCAATAATGACACTGACATCTTTGAGGAAACCAACAGCCATTTCATGTGGCTTAAAACCAATTCAATAGAAGGGAATTCAAGTCTGGCACTATAATTCTACTGAATTACATTCTGCACATGGCTAATGAGGCCAAAGACTCTACAGTAGAAGCCACTACTTCTGGTTTCTCAGAACAGTATCTCACTGTGTTCAAAATCCTATTCCTTACATCTGCAGGTAGCATACCCCATATCAAAGAATATGTTTTTTGTAGCAGACATGGGACATAACAAAATATAAACAGGGTCAAATGCAGAGAACAACAGACTGTGGGTTGCTCAACCCTATTTGATACAACTACAATACAGTCTACAACTAAGGCTCAGAGAACAACATGTAAGAGGTAGTGGAATGGTTTTAAGAGAAAAAAAACCACAATTCTATGCTGACAGAGTGCTCCACACACATACACACAGAGTTTTGTGACATGTTATGTTATACTTAACATAATAAAACTAAAGTGATTAGTTAAGTATGTCTAAGGTCAATGGACATAACAGATAGCATTACTTATACAGAAATTGATAGAAGATAGCACCTTCCTTGGAAATTATTTGCATAATGAGAAAGTGAAAGATTGTCTCAAATGGAGGTTGGATTTTGTGAAGAAATTAACAATCTAGTTGATTTGATTTATGATGCAATTTGCTCTCAAAAAAAGCCAGTGGAAATTATTTCTCTAGCAACTGGACTTGGTAGAATATATGGTACTCTATTAAAGCTCTGAAGTTTGGAATAAGGTAAATTCACAGCATTTTAATAGTATGGATTTGACTATAATACATTTAATTCTTGTATCATAAGTCTCATAAAAATAATATGAAGTCTGGATACCAATGCTCAAATATGCACCACTTGAATCTTTTCAGGAAGTGGTTACAAAATTATCTTTCAGTTTGCTTCTATCCTGCTTTCACTGTGTGTTCCAACAAAGGGAATACTGGAAGACTGATCATTTCTTTGTACACATTCTGATTAAACATATTAGAAAATATTTTCTATAAGAAGGATATTTGTTAATGAATAATTAATTGAACAATATGCATTTGTGGTGACAAAATGCATAGATCTATGGGAACTGACATGGGAATTTTCTGGATAAGTGAAAGTATGTTTCTAATTCATTATTCACTGGATGCCTATATATAACTCAAATAGCACACTTAGTGTCTTAATCTGTTTTCCATAGTCAGAAAATATTTGTCCAGTGTAGAGGCGGAGCTTTTCAGTTCTGCTCAGTTTTCTCAAACCCACAGCCTTGCATCCGCTTCTTAGAATTACTAGCAAGTTCTAATATGGAGTAAAGTGTTGGATTTGTTATTTGAATTTGCAGTAGGAGTTTCTCCACTTGAAAAGTGAGAAATAATATGTGTGATTTCTGGCAGATGTGGTAAGAAGAAATAGGCAATTAGGGATGCTTTCTGCAACTGCTTCTGTGACAGCAGAGGCTACTGGTGAGATGCAGCCTAATTGAAATCTCTAAGTGTCTACAGTCAGCAGAGACTGTCTAGTGCCTCATACTGGGTGGGTATTCTAAAAACTCTTCTATTTTGATCAACTTTGATCTAATTATACTTCACTCATGCAGTTACGATCAACTTAACTAACTAAAGGAAGGGGTAGTGAGAATCTGGTGTAGTCTTTTTATTACTTTTTTTAGACTACAAAGAACAAAGCATATTCATTAAAGACACCAAGCTGGAAAGTATGACATATGTAATAAAAAAACATTGTTTGGCTTAACTTTTTTTAAAACTGACTATAGCATTCTAACTTGGTGGGTATTGTCACAGTGCTGCCAGTAGAGACAGTTCACCACTGATAACTATAAGCATTACAAAAGAAATGACAATCTTAAGAGTGTATTAATATAAATAAACTGTATTACTTCCTAATACCTAAAAACATCTTTTTGCAAAGACAGCTTTAGAATTGTACCGCTAGGGACATTTATTAGCCATAGACTTGACAGCATTTGAGACAGAAACCTAATAAGAGAACCAAGAAACATTTAGTAAGAAGTGGGAATTAAATGGCTTTTAAGTGCTTTATGTCCGACACAGAAATTGGTTGTGGTGTCCACACAGAGGAAGAAAGAAAATGTAAGGGACAAGTACTGGTTGACTGCAAGTGACAGCACTAGAAAAACAAGTAAGACAGGAAATGTTTTCCCATACATGCCAGATGGCCATACCTGTGGTTTTCCCATACTGACTCTCCAGGGGTCACTACAAATTTACATTTCAGTGAAAGACTAGAGAAGCCACAGATCTTAGGTTCCTGGATTTGAGAACACAACTAATGCTAACCCAAGAGGAAACACAGGGAAGAGGGCAAAGAGAAAATAAATGTGTAGTTAGAAAGAGCAGTAAAATGGGTACATATATTATTGTAGCCAAGTGATAGAGTGCACTTTCACCAAACAAGGAAAATGTCAAGAGTTCATGGTCAAACTGTATCTTGCAGTGAAACTAATGAGAAAAACTATCTTCAAAATGCTTGAATTTTGCCTCTAACTGGTAACTTGAGAAAAGCAAAATCAGAAAAAGAATCAGTGTTTCATCTTTGTACTCTGCATAATATAAGATTGAACAATCCTCAATAATGGTCTGTTTTAGGAGTATTGTACACCATGTTTGCCTAAACTAAAAGCCCAGGGAATTAAGTAGATACTACCACTGTAAATATTTTTATATCTTCAAATAAAAAAATTGTAACAAAGATGACCCAACAGGTGTTGAATGAACTCCTTAACATAATTAAATCTTACATGTAAATTAATTCAACTTTGCTTTCAAATGGCATTGGAATCACGGTGTTGCTTGTGATGTGCCAACAGCACATGTTCCTGTTGGGCATAATACTTAATGAAATTCATGGGAAATTCTGAATTAGATGAATATTTAAAGTAGTATTTACTGAAATCCCAAGTTAGAATTTACTTAAATAACTTAATTTAAAGGTTATATAGTTAATTATGATAGAATCTTTAACAAAATGGACAGAAGTGGCAGTTAACATACTTAGGACAAGGTATTATTCCTTTTCTAGACATTTGAGTCAATAGCTCTTTACAAAAGGTTCTTCAAGGAAACAAAATATTATTAATTTTATATGAAATAAGTAAATTTATATCTTATACATGCTATGTCTGCAGAAGGAAAAAATTTTAAGTTTGAAGGGAGCTTATCTATACACCTTTTCAAAATTTGCTTTTGACATTTCCGTAAAAATGACTAACAACTCTCAAATAGATTGATTTTGTCGTTAAAAAACAACTTTTAATTACATGTCAGAGAGCTCTCTACTTGTAATTGTATATATATTACAAAATTATAAATAATTTTATATAAATATATTTAAATTAATTTTTATGAAAATAAGTTATAATTATTGGAACCCTGGACAACTCCCCAAGGCTAGCAAAGTCGTGGATCTTTGAGAGCCTATAATCACCATTTCACCTAACCAGCATAATTCCTAACTACATTCTAAGAATTTGTCCTCATTCTACAGATAATTGTAGTCTTCACCCCCCATCAAGTTCTCTCTGCTACAGATGGAGACTCTTATTGAAATAAATTACCAGCAATCAAAATGCAGGCTTGCATTAGTTTTATACTGGGAAAACTAGTATAAGTGCCGTTTCACCTTGCACAATAAATGAACAAATCAATGTGATGATGATCATCATGCCTATTACCCAAATTACTGGATAAAAAAGTTATTATTTTCCTTCTTAAGTTTTAAAAAAAGAGTAAGGATATTGAATCCATGTGGCCACCATAAGACAAATAGAGGGATCCAGATCTAGTAATCCCCTGTCCCACAGTTCATTTTCAGTGTCTGACATGAGGTTTAGATTTAAAGAGAAAGCAAAAGGGTATGCAGACCTAAGTAATCTTTGTCAAGCTACGGCCCCTGTTTCTATTCCCATTGTCTTGGTGCTAGTACAAAGTAATTTTAAAGTAATTCCTTCTTTTTCTCAAGTAGAAATTATAAATTCATATAGTTTGGCTAGTCAAATTCCCTTTTATTATCCACAGAATAATACCCGTTGCAAATCCTTTGAAACTTAGAGTACAGAAAAACTGCTGCATTTATAACTTAATATTTTGCATTGCCTACTTTAATTAAAGTTGGTACTGAAATTTTTATTTAATTTTCATCAAAATATAAGGTAAAACAAAATTGAAGTTTTACAATCTGATCATTGATGTTTATTCTGTTTTTCATTTAATTAAAACTCTTCCAACTTCCTTGATGCTGTTTTTGAAATATCCATAGATACTGAACCATCAGGGTTAGACATTATCCAACTATTTTCCATCTCTGGATCTACATACAAGCTGCCCTTTCTTAATTTGCTTGAGTTCAATTAACTTGGAAATTCTGAAGGCCCTTTATAACTACATATAAGTTTCCTTCAAAGAGCCACCTGCAAGTCTATGAAGTAACATATTACTCATCCCCAAATCTTAAGATTCTCTTTTCTGCTATGGCTACTTAAAAGTATAAGTCAAATGGCCCAACATAAACTATCAAAAGATGGCTTCATGTGTTAAAGAAAAAAATGTTACTTTTTATAACTTTTAAATGCAGAGGTCCTGTAAGAAGGTTTATTTTTTGAAGTTAAGCCTTTTTGCAAAGTATGCATATGTATTCAAACCTATCCACATCACATTTTGTTTTTGATATCAGTATTAGTCAGCCCCCAAATGCTCCGTGTGTAAACTAGAAATGTTCCAATAACCAATGAAGATGTCAGAAGCATGATAAAGAGCAAGAAAAACAATGAAGCCAGATGTTATTTCCAAAGCCTCCATGTCTTTCATAAAAGTAATATAAGATGTATAATGCCCATAATATTGGAAATTATATAAAGAAACTGTTTCTGCTTGCAGAACGTGGCTCTTTAATAACAGATGCTGAACAGTAGGGCTTCTATCAATCATAGGTAGAGAAATTGGCAGGGCTTTAATACTCAGCAATAGAGATACATGTACTTATTGGTTATCCTGTTCGCTGGTAAATAAAGTGGAAAAATTCCATTAAAATGTTTTCTTGACACATTTTTCACAGTCATCGACTGGGATTTTCTGCTCTATCTCTCAAGTTCCTCCACATGGTGATTTCCCAGGGGTCATATCCACACCACACTGAAACACTCAGCTCTTGTTATCTGAATCTGGGAGTTTGGACTTGTGTCTAAGCATGTTATTTATTGTCAGCCACTTTAAAAGAAAATGTCAATGTGTAAAAAATACATTGGCTTAATCACAGGATCTGCATGTTAATATTGTCATGAAAAAATAGGATTGGGATAGTTTAAAAGATAAATTCATTATAGTAAGATTAAACTTTGCCTCCTAATTGCTAAAATGAACTTAGACAAGGAATTATATGCTTTTATCATGTCAAACATTTGCTTTCCGTTCAAAACAGGTATTAATATTGAGCTGATTTTTATCTGCAAGTGGCAATATTAAAATAAAATGTAAGGTTTATATCTATGCTTTTCAATATTTGTCACTTTATTTAAAATAAGAATTTTCTTAGTGTTATCTAATTTGAATCTTTGTATGGAGTTAAAGAGCAAATATGATGAAAAGTAGTGATAAAATTATATAATTATGAAATACCCAATTTGTGAAGGTCAAGTTCATTTATGGAAAGTGAAAGAGAAAGAGATCCTATGAATACTTAAGATATTATTACAATATCTTTTCCAATCCTTATGTGTTTTGAAGCCTCATGTTTTCAGTTATAAACCTTATTATAGCTGTTACCCAGCTTCTTACACAAATCCACTTGTATAGAGTCAATGAAGTAATGGTTAATCCCTCTGCTACTGAATTTCATTTGGGTGAGGCATTGGAGATATCTGGAGACTTTATACATTACTTTGGATTTTTACTTCTAGATATTAAATAGTCTCTTTTACTTATTTGGAGATTATGGGTGATATCGATTGGTGCTTCCTCCCAGCATTTCCAACCTCTCAGCATTGTGACAGAACATTGTCATCTACAAACTTCACATGCAAGAACTGTATAATTGAGTTTCAAAAGAAACCATACACACACAGAGAGAGAGAGAGAGTCTGATACTGATTTAAATTTCCAGTATTGTGGTATTGTGTTGGGCTTTATTCACAGTTACTATAGTCCACAGCTTGCTATGTTATCCAGCAGGCATTAATCAATTTTCATGCAGGAAATTTGTAAGAGATATAGAGTCCTACCCATTCTTAAGAATATTTTTATATCTCTACATACTTGATTACATAAAAGTAAAAGATGCAAAAATTATCAGCATAAGTCACTACTATACATTAATAAATCTAAGCTACTATTTTAGCAAGCCGAATGTTGCTAAAACAAAAAACTTGTGTTATACCTATATTCAAGGCATAGTGCCATGTGAATGTTTGTTTACTTAAAAATATTCCATACAGAGATGTACTGCCTTAAGGATCTAAAGATGATGTCAATCTTGGTCCCCCATAGAAGTCCCAAATTGAAAGACAAGTATTCTTCTGATAGAGACATCAGAAAAGACATGATGTCAATGCAGAGTTGATGCCAAGACTGTAGTAATGTGGCTTCAATCAGTGACATGAAAGAATGCCAACCCCTATCACAAACAAGAAATATGACAAAAAGACTCCAGAGTCTGTGGTACAGTGGGTCCTTGGCCTTGTTGACATCTTGAGTTTAGAATTCTCAGCTCAATAACCATGAGAGTAAATCTTTTTCTCTGTCATTTTGGAGTTAATCTCATATGTGCCAGCCTCGCCTCAAATTTGATATGTACCTGAGAGCTGACTCTAAAGTTCTAATCATATTAACATCACCTCCCAAATTCTGAGATTTCAATTGTTCACCATTATCCTTGGCTCTACAGGATGATGAAAATCATGTCACTGTGTGCCCTGAGCAAGCATCGCTCAAATTGAGATCTGTTCCAGCACAGTCTTCCGACTTGAGCACAGTCATGTTTCTCTGGTGTCGGCTACCATCAGCTGACTAGTTCAAAAATGTAAGTGCAAAATAGTAAAAAGGAATACACTGATTTATAATCATGTGGCAATCTGAGTAGACTCATAAAATCTTGCTTTGGTTTTTTCCTTCCAGCTTGAATTTGAATCACCCTTCCAACCACTGTGTCTACATGATACATCCCACCCACAAAGTGATCATATCCCTCATAAGATCAGTAATTTCAGTATCCTTGTGCTTTGTTGCAAGTGATAATATTACTAAAGTGTAAGAGCAGGAATGTTGGAAATGTGGGTATGATAAGTAAAAAATTATAAAACGTTCCACATGAAAAGGCAAGGGCTCTGGACAATAAGGAGAAAAATGTATGCTGGTAATGGTAACAACTGCAGAAATAGCAAATCTTTTAATGAAGTCATCAAAAGGCAAAATAAATAGTGCTAGTTTGGCCATCTCACCTCAAACTGTACAATTTATGACCACATTATAAGTATTTAATAAATGTGAAAATGCATTAAATTTGTACATACATATATAAAAGATTAACATAGCATAGGTTGATTGGTAGTAATCAGTATTTCAGATATCTACCAGTGGCTTCTGCAACACACCTTTCTAAATAAAACAAGACAAATTAAAATTTTTAACAGTTTCAGGAAATGTATACATCTATAGATGCTCAAAATGCAAAAGAAATGGGGAAGGCCTACTAATTGTAATTTTCATAATGGCTAGAGGATGTCCCTGCAAGAAGGTACTATGAAGTAGGCTATGCACTATGGACAGTTGCCTAATCATGTAGGAGACATTGGTTTTCATGCTGCCATTTGCACTTCTGGGAATGAAATGGAAGGTTGAGTCATGATCTTGATGTGTCCCCAATCTACATAAAAGAAAAGTTCTATTTACATTTCACACATGAAGACACTCTAGTACTTTGGTTAATATAAGTTGTTGCCTCCTTCAAACTCTTATTTCAAGGGCTGGAGAGATCATTCAGAAGCACATTGACTGTGTTCCAGAAGTCCTGAGTTCAAATCCCAGCACCCACATGGTGGCTCATAACTCTAGTTCCTGAGGACCCGGCACCCTCACACAGACATACATGCAGGCAAAACGCCAATTCACATAGGATAAAAATAAATATCATTTATTAAAAACCCCTAATTTAGTCCTTCTTTCCTATTCAAAGAAGCACTTTATGTAAAAAGCAGGAAGCAAACCTGTGATTTCAGAGAAAATAAACCCCTATTTCAGTCATGCTAACCATAGTCACCTGATGGAGGAGGGTCATCTGTCTATGTGTTACTTTCATTGGTTAATA
>LOJH01024928.1:0-18940 GCA_001685095.1 Ellobius talpinus
GTACCCCAGCCCCCTGGAACCCCAGGCCTCTGGTACCCCAGCCCCCTGGCACTCCAGCCCCCTGGCACTCCAGCACCCTGGTAGCCCAGCACCCTGGTAGCCCAGCCCCCTGGCACCCCAGCCCCCCGGGCATGATGGTCCAAGAGGCTGTTGTAAAAAGCAAGAGATCTTCCCAGGCCTTGGTGTGAGGAAGGATTTCCAGCTGTCAAGGGAGCTGATGAACATGCTTTCCTCTGGGGAACTCCAGCGCAGGCAGGGGAATTAGTGGTGTTTGTTCAGTAAATACTGTGGGGTGGGGAAGCTGCTGCCAGACTTTAACACACGCGCTGTCTGCTGGCAAATACGGCAGCCAGCCAGGCCTGAGGATGGGGTTGGGAGGGGACAGGAAGCAGGGCTAACAGATAGCTCCCATCTAACACAACCCAGAAGGACCCTCTAGCTCCTCCCCCATCCAAGGCAGCCTGAGGTCCCAATATCCCCAGTGGGTCAGACATACAAAACCAACTTCTCCCCCATGTTCTTGCTGTTTGACAATGGATGGGACACATGATATCTCTGGGTCATGCTCCAACATACTCAAGTAACCAAGCTGTCCAATATTCTAGAATATATGCCCTATGGCCACTAACTTCCCTGAGTCTCAATTTCTCCAAGAATGCAGCCATCCTTGGAATGCTGTCTTTCCTCTTTGTGTAATTGCTTCAAGCATAGTGACAAGAGACACAGGAGATAAGCACATGGGTGCTTAGGTTTTCTGTTCCTTCCTTCCGATGTCCATCCACCCATCCGTCAGCCCATTTCTTACTCTTTTTTTCCCCACTGGGGCCATTTGTAAGTTGTCCTTTTGTGGTGATTTCCATGTCTTCCCCATACTTCCATGTGCATTTCGTAACTACAAGGACCACAAGGAGCCATCACAGCTTTCAAGGACTCCAGATACCGCCTATGTTTGTAAAAGTAATTTATTTATTTACTTATTTCTATGTGTATATGTGTGGGCACAATGTGCGTGCAGTGCCCACAAAGTCCAAAAGAGGGCATCAGAACCCCTGGAGCAGGAATTACAGGTGATCATGAGCCTGAAAATCAAACCCAAATCCTACGAAAGAGCAGCAGGTACTCTTGACTGCTGAGCTGTCTCTCCAGCCGGAATCAACACTCTTATATTAACCATTATTGCTGCTGTTATCCTTATTTTGAGTAGAGAGAAGTCATTGCCACCATGTTCTGGACTCTGCAGAAGTCCATCCCAAGTTTTGGGTGCCACTTCAGTGAAAGTCAAAGGCTGGGCCAGGGTGCCCATGGGGCCAGCATGCCCATGGGGCCAGCAGATGGCTTCCTGGACAAGAGGAATGACTTAGTCTGCTTCTCTGTTGCTGTAATAAAAGCAAAACCACAGTTAGAAGAAGGAAAGGGTTTACTTCATCTTGCAGAGGAAGTCGAGGCAGGAACCTGGAGGCAGAAACTGACACAGAGACCACAAGGAACACTGCTTACTGGCCTGCTCCCCCTGGCTTGCTCCATCTGCTTTCTAATAGCACTCAGGACCACCCACTCAAGAACAGCACCACCCAGAGTGGGCTGGTCCTCTTGCACTAATCATTAATTAAGGAAATGTTCCACAGACACACCCACAGGCCATTCCGATGGAAGCAACTTCTCAATGAGGGTTCCTCTTCCCAGGTGACTCTAGTTTATGTCAAGTTGATGAAAACTGGCAGCACAGAGAATGACAGCCAGGGAGCCACTGCTTGGTTCTTCAGGGCTCATGGGACTTTTTGCAAACAGACCCCAGACTACTGCCCACTAAGATGAAAGGGGAGATTCTCCATTGACCCTGGGAGGCTTCAAGGGGTGCATGAAGACCAGGCTCACACCGGCAATGAAGGACTGGAGAGGGGCCGCCCACCTTTGCTCTGAGAACCCAGGGGCCGCCCACCTTTGCTCTGAGAACCCTGATGGGTTCCTTGGGGGGGGGGTCAGTCGGTCTTTAACCTTCTCTGCAAAATGTCAGTGAGTGGGGGGTGAGTGAGACTATGAGCTCCCCCGCCTTCCTCTGAGGCTTTAAAAATCACATGACCCTAAGAGCTATGAGCTCCCCCTGCCTTCTTCTGAGGCTTTAAAATCACATGACCCTAAGACAGAGATGCCCCCCAAGACAGACATCACCACCATCCTACCAGAACCCCACTAAACCTGCACTGCACCCCCATGCTCCTGGGGTCCTTTCCACTCAGCTCCCACCTGAGCACCCAGTCGCAGGTACCTAGGAAGGCCCCTCCCTCACCCTGTCTTCTCCATGCTCAACTCTAGGGATACACCCTGCTCCCAGTCAAACCCTAATTCTCTGAATACCTACTGTTAAGCTTCCTTAAGTTCGTGCTCAGATTCTTTCTAGAACATTTACTTACTCATCTGTAGACTCAGAATAGTTTCTTGAGTATCTATGATGAACCCAGGAGTATGTCAGCAGTGAGAACTCAAGACAGATCTTCCACTGGGAAGACAGCATTCCACTTGAGGTGGGTGGGAATGAGTGGATCAAGAGCCAATAGCAACAGTAAAGAAGTTTGGGGGGCGCTCATGGGTAAGTAGGGTCATTCTCTGATCAAGGATGAGACTCACATTACCTGTGAGTACTTGGCAATCTGGAGAAGTAATCCGGAGCCAGACACTTGGGCGTTGGTAAAGACTGTGATACCTCAGTGTCCCTATCTGCCGTGGGCTGCCGTGTCTGAATCTTCACAAGTCTGACCTGCTGTGTCTTCATTCACACCGGGCTCAAACAGCTGGTAACAGTTGAAAATCTCCTGGTCTGTTGTCTTGGCTCTCGAAATCCCTTCCCAACTCCCTAGCTATGTGTTTGGATTTTTCCAAACTCAAGCATGTGCTGAACACCTGAGCACTTTGTTTGTGGTGACACCTTAACACCCCCAAATACTGAGCAAAATGCTCTTCTTCCCCCAAATCACAGCTGTGTATTGAGAGCCTACCGTGCATCAGACATGGAATGTGCTTTATCTTCCCCCCGGGAACCCATAAGCAGATTTTCAAATACACTTAGCAAGCAGGGTGGGAGGCTATACCTGGCGCACTGTAGATGCGGGCAGGCCATGTCTTTAATGGGTGCCCGTTCTGTGTGACACTGAACGAACAATAAGCATCTCTGAGCCTTCATTTCCTTGTCTTCTACTGAGGGAGAAGGCTGTCTCCCTTTCTGGAGTGTCTGTGAGAAATCTGGAGGATGGCAGATGCAGATTGCAGTTGCAAAGAAGGAGCTAGAACCCCTCTTATTTCTCCCAATAAATGGGACTTTGTGAGCAGAACACAGGCCCAAGGGGTAGGAGGAAATTAGAGATTGTCATCCAGGCTGTTTCCAGCCCTCAGACCTTGCCCAAAGGCAGGGTTGGGAAGTTCTCTCAAGATCACCTCTAGGCTGGGACCTGTGCCAGCAGCTGGACCCCTAGGGAATCTGGGTAGCCTTACCTGACCCCTACTGTAGGGTATGGCATCCGGGCATGGGTGGTCCCTGGTGTACAGGTACAGGAGAAGGTCTTAGATGGGTCCTTCTGTGGCATCTGTGGGGGTTAGCCAGGGTTTCCTAGGCTAATCTTCACCTGAGGTTCTTAAAATGTGGTTGACGGTGTCATTCCGACCACCATTTCAGTGTTCCTCTCTGCCCCCTCCCTTCACCCCCATCTGCCTCTCAGCCATCACCCGAGCACCATCGTTGCTGTCCTCCCTTAGATTGTGTTCTAGTAAACCAGATCATACATGTGCTTCGTTTTCTTTTTGTTGTTTTGTTGTTGGTGTTTTCTTTTTTTTTTAATAGATCTATGGTTTGCACTGGGAGGTTCTACATGCCCACGGTGTCTGTCTAATGGCACTACTGTAGATGCGTAGGCTATCCTAAGTCTGTCTTTCCGATTCTTCTTGGCGATCAGGCAAGGTGCATCATGAGAACTGCACCATGAAAACTGACAGCTCTGTAACTGGGATGATTTTTAGGGCATTGTTGGATGTATACAAACATTTCACTTCCTAAAAACATTCACGGTGGCTTCAGATGCATGGCGTTCCCAGAGGCATGGTGCTCTCTCTCCTAGTCCAGAGGTCCATCCACAGAGGTGAGGATTCTCTGCTTTTTTCGGAAACGTCTTGTGACTGGCCAACAAACAGGGAGCGATGAAATCATCGCAATGAACTCATCCTACTGCAACCAGGAGTAAGTAGAGCCCGCAGGGACTCTTAAACCATCCCTCCATCCTCCTGGAACCCAGCCTCAGAGCTCAGAAAGGTTATTAGACACAGTCCCTGCTAAATTCCCACCTTCCCCTCTGAGGACTCTAAGGGCCTCATCATCTCATCCCTCGCCCCGCCCCGCCCCCCACTGCAGTATGCAGCCTGACAAAAAAAACGAGGCAGCAGTTTTTCGGCCCAAGAATGGCCCCCCATAATTGGGGCTCCTGGTTGCGATTTCTCTGTCTTCTATTTTATCCGAAAAATGCTTGGCTGTAATTGCCCATCCTCGGACATGGAGAGGAGACGGCCCTTTCCCCATTCGTACTCCCAATTGGACTATTACTGCCCTGGCCCGCTTTCTCTTAAATAGCCCTGCACAATTGGTTGGTATTTTCTAGAAGAGAAGATTCATTTCTCAGACTTGGGTAGAAGGAGGAGATGGGCAAGCTTGCTTTGTCTGTCTGGGATGGAAGGTAGTATGATCTCTCCCCCTCTCTTCCTCTCTCTCTTCCTCTCTCTCTTTCTCTCTCTCTGTCTCTCTCTCTTCCTCTCTCTCTCTGTCTCTCTCTTCCTCTCCCTCCCTCCCTCTCTCTCTCATATTAAAAACCTGGCTTATCTGTTGTTCCCCTTTCTGGGATGGGAAAACCAAGGCTACTGGTTAATTGTTCCACTCACACAAACAAGGCTTAATGCGACAGTGGTTCCAGATACTCGGATGGCTCAGCCAGTTAGAGTGATTGCTGTCAAGTCTGGCAACCTGAGTTCAAGCCCCAGGAATCCATATGGTGAAAGGAGAGAGCCAACACCCTCTCCCCATTGCTCTCTGATCTCTGCATGTGTGTCATAGCATGAATGTGTTCACACACACGCACACACGCACACATGAATGCAGTAATTACAAAAAACTGAAGGATATACTGTAAACAGTATCAAAATGACTTTTGAATAAAAAATTATATTTAGGAACCCAGTGACATTTGCAAGGAATGATGGGACTCAGAAGAGACCAGCACTGAGTCCACAGACGTTCCTAGAATTTCCAGGTCCTGCCTGATACTGGGGTGAGGGGTGGGTTCACAGAAATTCATTATAGAACAAATTATAGAATGGAAAGAAGGGGGAGCAAGAAGAGAGGGAACAGGTCACTCGGGACTGAGAAAGCAATGTTTCCGCCTGGGGAATTGTTTTCTAACTTCATGGAATTTTTACAAGCCAGTCTGAACCTGATATAAAATAAATTATGCTGCTGGGGTTTGGTGGTGCCCTCTCTGACTTTGCTGAGGCAGGAGGATTGGTGTGAGTTTGAAGTCAGCCTAGACTACAGTGTGAGATCCCTTCTGAATGAAACACAACGTAATAGTGATAATAACTTGTATACTTTTGACATCCGATGTTTATTAATTTTGAAGTATGAGATTTTTTTCCATATTTTGCACTTTTATGTTTTCTGCCAGGTTCCCAACATTTTAAAATTTTAATTAATTAATTAATATTCATTCATTTATTCATATGTGTGGATGGGCATGCAAGCCACGGCCACATAGTAGGACAACTTGCAGAACTCTCTCCTCTCCTTCCTCCATGTGGGTCCCTAGGATCAAACTGATCAGCAAACTTGGCAGCAAGCTCTTTTTTTTTTTCAGTTTTACAAGACAGGGTTTCTCTGTAGCTTTGGAGCCTGTCCTGGAACTAGCTCTCGTAGACCAGGCTGGCCTCGAACTCACAGAGATGCCTGGTAGCAAGGGCTTTTACTGGCTGAGTCATCTTGCATGCCCAAGTCACCATCTTTGAAGGGTAACGACAGTCCCAAGCAGAACCCAGACTCAGTGATGCTGAGCAGGGATGTCCTCAGTTGTACTTGGGACATCTGAGTCAAGCTAGAGGCCTCTATGCCTCCCCTGCCTGGGCTTCACTCTTGATGCTTCCTAGTCCTTTCAAGAAAGCCTACAAAGCCCACACCCAGCGGAACATCTCTATTGCCTGTCACCAGGCGCCTGTCACCCGGCCACCTTCACACCTGCCTTTTCCCTCCCCACCCACGTGCCACCTCTACAAAGTCACCCCAGGCCAAAAGCGGGTGCTGCCCGCTTAAGCCGGCGTCCTCCCCAGGCCTGTCTGGATGGGGTGGGGGGCTGGTCCCCAGGAAGGCCACTGTCCTCCGCTTTCCCTTCTCCTCCCCTCCCCCTCCGGATTCTCCGCAGCTTCTCAGATCATCACTGAAAGAAATACTTTGCAGCGATGTTGGGTCTTTGTTGGGGCGGAGGAGGGCGCAGCATAAAGGGGCTGAGAGAGTGAACTGGCCCGGGGGGGGGAGCGCAGGGCGGGAGGGGAAGAGGACGGATTCTCTGTGTCTAAAGGGGAATTAAAGTGCTTTTACCGGAGTGAAGAAATCAGATGAAGAACGGGCTGAGAACAAAAGGCGAAAGTCTGCGCGCAAGGCCGGCTGAATAGACCCCGATCCCCTTAAGTTTGTAAACCCCCTCCCCGCGCCTTAAGCCTCCCTTCCTCGCTGCTGCCAAGAACAAACGCTCGGGAGGAAAACAGAGCGGGGGAGGGGAAGGGGGGACGGCAAGACTAGGGCCCCAAACCCCTAAAATAAAAGGTAAATCCCTCGGGCACTCTGCCCTCCTGGACCCAACCAGGGGTCTGATTAAAGGTCCCACATGAAGCCACCCTTCCATTCACATGCAAGGGGCAGGATTTACAAGAAAAGAGGGAGGAAAGAATAGGCAGAGGGGAGAATAGGGGAATTATTTGCGTCCCGTAATGCTTGTTAAGCGCTCTTCTTTGAGGTGCACCAGACAAGACAAGGCTCAGAACTGGAAGAGAAATCCAGGGCACCCCCCACCCCGCGCGCGCGCACACACACACACCCTACTCTTTCAGCCTCCACTTCTCCCCCACCCTCAACAATGCAGACTGAGGGCCAACTACACACACACACACACACACACACACACATGCAGGCATGCACACACGTACACACATGCACCCAAGGACACATGCAAGGGCCTGCCTGTAAGCAAGGCTTCAAACTCACAAGAGAACAGCAATTAACCTCAGGTCCCCTGGCTGACAGTGATCTAATCAAACCAGCCCCTCGCCTTGTCTCTATGCCCAGAGCTGGGTGGCCGAGGTTGTGAACTGATCTGGAGGAGGCTGAAGACCTCAGAGTTTGCAGCACCCTCTTGGGACGGACGGTTGGGGCGGCTTCTGGGGTGGCTTCCTAAAGTCAGTCAAGAAGCTGGTGGTGGGGATAGCCTATCTCTTATGTAAGATGCTGCCCTGGGTCCTGCGTCAGGGCCCTTGCATATGCCAGCCCTAAGCCTAGGGCACTTTTCCCACCCCTTGTAGCTCAGATGGGAGGAAGGGAAGTCTTCCTACCCAACTCTCCCCCACTTAAACCACCTCACCTTTCCTTGATCTTAGCTCTCAAAAGCCCTCCAGACCCAGCAATTCACAGTTAATGGAATGTTACAATTTATGTGTGACACACTGTGAGGTTCATAAGATATAAATAAATGTATGGCCATGAGTGTAAATGTGTGAGGGATTTGCGAAGAAGGCGGGCAACATTTATTTCTTGGTGAAACCGCTCAGGATCCGGCTGATCGACCACCGGACGGCAAAGGACAGGGGCCACTTCTACCAGAGGAAGTGGGACACTCTGGAGGCCATGCCTGACCCTGGTTCCTGCTGTGCTCTTTGGTCTGGTCTGCCATGATGTGAACAGCCTCTCCCACAAGCTCTGGGGGCTGTGCACCGAGCTCCTCCTCCAGCATCTGCCTGCCCTGGCCCCCAGAATGGACTGAAACCCTCTGAGACCATGAGCCCAAACAAGCCTTTCTCCTCTCAAGTTTTCTTCCTTTGGGCGTTTTGTCACGGCAACTTAAAAATAATGTAGGCATGAAATATAGAAGGTATCTATGGAACATACTTGTCCTCATTCCTTTGTTTGTTTGTTCAATTTAGTGCTTCCGGGGACCATGCGTGCTATGCCAGCTCCCTACTGCTGGCCTACATTGTGAGCACATATGTCACTTCATAGCGAGCTCAAGCAATTACCTTAAATCTGCAGCAATTTTGACTGATTCTAAAACAATGAATAGTCATCAGAGGGAACAGAAAATACAAAATAGCGCAAAATGTACTCTGCAATAGCAGACCAGTAATCATATTCTAATGTATTATGTGCCTGGTTTTTAAGAACTTTATTATTTTTAATTATGGATATGTGTGTGAGACCATGTATATATACTTGTGTGCAGTGCCCAAGGAGGCCAAAAGAGGACATCATATCCCCTGGAATTAGAGTTATATAGGTGATTGTAAGCTGCCCTGTGAGTGCTGGGAATTGAACTAGGGTCCTCTGGAATAACAGCCAGTGCTCTTACCAATGCTTAGCTTTTTATGCCCATACACACATGCATGCATGTGCTCACACATGTGCATGCACACACACACAATCTATAGCTAAATGTAAAGTTCCAAATCTTATTTATTTTATTTTATTAATTTGTTCATTTTTGGTTATTTGAGGTAGGCTTTCCCTATGTAGTTCTGGCTGTCCCAGAATGTGCTGCATAGATTAGGCTGGCCTCCAACTCACAGAGATCCACTTGTCTCTGCATCCTGGGCAGCTGGGACTGTGGATGTAATCACACTGCTCACACACACACACACACACACACACGTATGCCTCCGTCAGTGTGTCCCTGCTCTGGTATCAATATTTCCAACCTTTTCTAGAAACTCATGTGACAATGTTGGGCATTTTTACTGCCTGGGTGGTTTTGTACAGTTACTTTCTCTAATATCTTTTAATATTTATTTCCCTTTTACGTGTGTGTGTGTGTGTGTGTGTGACACATGTGTGCCTGCAGAGGCCAGAAGAGGCATCAGATCCCCCTGGAAGCTGGAGTTACAGATGGTTGTGATCTACCATATGGGTGCTGGAAATTAAATTCTAGCCATTTCTCTGCGAGAGCAGCCAGTACTCACTCCAGCTCACTTCCTATAATCTTAGTGCTTCCTTGTACATCAGTCCACCACCAGTGGGCATGCCTCCAGACTCTTGACTTCTCCCCCTCCACAGTGCCAACCCGGAGCTTCCCTCCCCGTAGTTGCCTGGACCAGTGCAGTGGCCACCAGCCAGGCCTCTTCCACCCCCCCCCNCGCTCTCAGGTCTGTCTTCCACACACAGACTCACCAAGCCTTCCCTTGGCCTTAAGACTCTCATTGGCTCTTCACCGTCACCCCCTCAGCCCTGACTGTCTCCCAGAGACTTTCACACCTGTCTTCCTGCTCTGCACCTTGAGTCCTTGTACAACAGTGTCCGCTGCTGGGGTGGGTGATCTCCTAATTAGCCTTTCCTGAAGATCAATAAGGTTCAAACAGGTACTGAGTGTCACACACATGCATAGATACTAACACACACAGACACAGAACCACAGACATATATACACAACATTGATTTTGAGGAGGAAAATTTAGGAATAGTGAGTGGCATAGGGGACTTGATCTCCCCAGACACCTTGACCTCCTGCCTCTCAGAGTTTTCTGAAAAGGAAGAAAAGAAGAGAATTGGAGGAGACCCCCAGATACCTTGAACAGAGGTCAGAGCCTAGTTTGAAGCACCAGGTGATCCCACACACACATGTGTACGCACGCATGTGCACACACACCCCTCAATTATACCCCGGCAAGCAGAGCACAGGGAAGCTGGATTTATTCAAAGATAACAATTAGGGAACAACTCTAATTCCTGCTGTGACTGCGACACTCAGTTTATTTTTAATTTGTATCTATAATAAAAATAATAATTACAAGGGCTGGCAAATTGTAACTTTAGCTGAGAAATTAGTTTGACGCCGCCCACCTCCCCCCCCNTGAGGAATGCAGCCTCCTTTCCCTCCCCACAGCTCTCCTGCTTCAGAGCCACAGACCCCACTTTAAATATAGAGATTCATTAGTGAAACGAGGTGGGAACTGAACTTTCATAGCAACTGCAGTGGGCTGGGCAGGATGTTAGGTTCGTTTGTGTAGGCTGGTGCATTTAGCCCTCAGGGTGGGCTATGAAGAGAGAACCCCTTAGGTGCTCGCCGAGGGGCCCATCTGGTAGTGATGCCAGGTTCACGGCTCACATTCGCTCCTCAGAGCCCTTCTGAGGTATGGGTCTGTCTTCCTTCACCAGAGTGCACAGTTGCCCCACCCTAAGCCAGAGTCTAACCCAGAAGAGCAGAGGGACAAGGACACACCAGGGCTCAGTTCGGAGTCTCTACCTGATCCCTGATAGGATCAGGGATAGGTATCGGATCCTTCATTGAGCTCAATGAAGATGAGATTAACCCAGACAGGGGCCTGTGGATGGAGGAGGAAGAACAAGGCAAAGGCAGAGGGTGGGGAGGAAGAAGGAAGTAAATGAGAAAGACAGAAAGGAGCCTATGCTTGGTCTCCAATCCTTCCTCTGGTGTCCCCTCCAGGATCCTGTGGGAGAACGTGTTCAGTTTGAGGCTATCCATCTGTGCAGCCTTTCCTGTGAGCCTGTACCCTCATGCCCACAAGGTCCTTACACAAATGTGCGTGTGGAGGCCAGAGGAGGACATCAGGTGCTTGTCTGTCTCTCCCCACCTTATATTTTTGGACAGGTCTCTCACAGCGCCTGAAGTTCTGTGGAGTTTCTGGGCTCCTCCTGTCTCCTTCCCAGCACTGGGATAGCAGCCTCCTCGGTTTACAAGGTTTTCAGACCTGTAACAGACAAAGCTGGACCCAGATCCTAGACAACAAAAAGATACAGAGTATCCATTCTAAGGGTGAGAAAAAGAAACTCTGTCCAAACAGGAAAGACGTTGGATGCAATGAGAGCCCAGACCTGCCCCTCCAGGGAGGGGTGTAGCCATTTGAGAGCCCTGAAAGTCAGAATTCAGGGCCAGAGACTGTGAGGACCCTAGAAGATATCACAACTCCCTCCAGATGCCTTCCTTGAACCCTAGTGCAGCGCTTGAGTCCTGACTGTGAGTCCTGCATTCCGTCCAACAGGAAGGTCCATCCCGGATCCCAACCCGTTAGTTACCAGGGAGATGAGCTACACAAGCCATCCTTCGAAAAGAGTCCGGGTGCCCTTCTGGAACCTCTGCATAGACACAACACCAGACCCTAGCTGCCATTCCGGATCAAGGCAAAATGCACTTAGCCAAACCAGAGAGTAAAGTCCACACATGTCATTGAAGGAGACAGAGAGATCTTGGGGTCCAACTCTGAGATTTTTTTCCTTTCTACCTTGGCAAAGTCAAGACCAAATTAAGGAACTAAAAGATAGGGCTGGTCTTTACATTTAGTTTAGCACGTGAAAGACAGTGGAGGAGTGAGCAGGTATCTGAGACCTAGAAAAGCTTACCGTGGCTTGTACCCCCCACGCCATCTTGAGCAGGTGCATATGAGTGACAAGCAAGTCAGTCCTTTCACAGGGTCGCTTCCTCTCCATGAACCCCTCAGTCTGCTCTTAGCCAACCACATCCCTCCAAACAGTCAGGCTTCTTGCTCACCCAGTCACCCCTCAAATGCTGGCCTTTCTCTCCCTCTTTGGAGAGGAGTTTCTTGATTACCACACCATTGAGTGGGCTCCTCTGAGCCATTAAATTGCAATTGCTGGGGAGTGGAGAGATTCAGTGGTTGAGAGCACTGGCTGCTCTTCCAGAGGACCCAGGTTCAATTCCCAGCACCCACATAGTGGCTCACAATGACTTGTAACTCCAGTTCCAGGCATTTGATGCCATCTTATGGCCTCACTGGTACAAGGCGCACACCTAGTGCACAGACACACATGTAGGCGAAACACACATATACAGGAAATATAAACATCTTTTTTGTTTAAAGTGCCATTTCTGTGGGTCAAATCCAACCAAGCAAAAGCAGAAGCAAAGGCCTTGCAACTCCTCACTCAGGGTTTCTAGAAACAAGATGCAGAACATCAGCTTTAGGAAGAAATTGGGGTTTGGGGGGCTGGGAAGATGCTCTGTTCCTAAAGAGTTTACTGTGCAAGCACGAGAAACTGAGTCTGTTCCCCTGGAACCTACATTTTTAAAGTCAGGTGGGGTGCACAATTATAATCCCTGGGCTTGGGAGGCAGAGACAGGAAGATCGCTGGGGCTTTCTGGACTGCTGGTCTAGACGAATTCCCAAACTGCAGGTTCCATGAGAGACCCTGTCTAAAAAGACAAAAACAAAGCCAGGCAGTGGTGGGTGGTGGTGCACACCTTTAATTCCAGCACTTAGGAGGCAGAACCAGAGGGATCTCTGTGAGTTCAAGGCCAGCCTTATCTTCATATTGAGTTCCAGGTCAACCAAACCTGTATAGTGAGACCCTGTCTCAAAATAAAATAATGATAATGATGATGTAGAAAGTGATTGAGGGAGACACCCGAGGTTGATCTCTGGCTTCTACATGTGAGTGCACACACACACACCCTCAACTAGACACGGCATGAATGGTGAAGTCAGGGGCAAGGACTTGCCACATGAATGATGCTACCCAGAGCTGATCTTCATTCATTAATGCAGAGGCTGGAGAGGCTCAGTCATTTTTGAAGGAGGGGGCAAATATATATATATATGCACATACATATGTGCTGTGTCTATATGTGCGTGTATATGTATGTATATGCTCATACATATGTGCATGTGTATATATGTGCGTGTGTATATATGTGCACATAATTATACAAACACACATATGTATCCTTGTCACACTTAGTGATGGCTTGGCATAAGTCACCCATGCCATTGTCTTCTGGGCTAATGATGTTGGTATCTGTGGCCCATTGCAGCTGCTGCTTGGGAGGACGGGACAGAAGCCTGGTCAGGGATGAGGAGGCAGACACTAAAGCAGATTGGTAGGGCAGCTCTCTCCCCGTATGGTGAAACACAAAACATTAATTAAAAATAATCGCCACTCCTTCCCCAGAACCAAGAGTGCGATGTGTGGGTTCCTTTTAAGAAAGGCAATGTGACGCCAATGAATCACAATTATAAAAACTTTCATTACAGTCGAGAGCAAGCTCTCTGCCATTGTCCTAATTACACACTGTAGGGATAATGAACGTTAATGATTTAACGTGCAATAATTACGATTGAAAAATAAAACACAGTGATCGCCATCATTATTGTTATCAATAAGACAGCTTTTTTGGCAGGGCTAATCTCCACTTGAGTCTGGGATGAAATTTTAAATCTCTCTCTCCCTCCTCAATTACAAGCAATCTCGTTTCCCTCTCATCCTGGCTCCATCTTTGTTAAAACAAGAAACCTATGGTACAGAGCATGTGTCTCACCCTTCTTAGAGGGTCGGAGGTGAAGGCTGAAATCCAAGACTCCTCCTTGATGCCTGGGAGGTCATCGCCTTGACCTCATTCCTGAACACCTTCTAAAGGAAAGAGAAACTATCTCTATATTCCTACTGAGCATCCAGAGAATCACCGCCCACTGCCTTGGATAGGAACATGAAAATGAGTGTCCCCTGTCCCCTGTCCACCTCCTTTAGGGATTTCAGCATGGCGTCTTGGCTGAAGTCACTCTTGAGTGAAACCACCTATAGCTCCTTACTGGGGGAAGAAGATACCAGCCTAACCTTACTCTATGAGAGTGAACTGGGACCTGGGCTTGAGTGTGTGTTCTACCATGAGTTGGGGGGAGGCTTCTGGTGGAATCTTTCCACACTTCTGTGCCTTAGGTTTCTCCTCATTTGATGAGGCTTGAAATGGAGCCTACTTCAGGGTTTCGTGGGTTTAAGTGAGGCTGATATAGCCAAAAAACTTGGAACGGAGCAGCCATATAAAAGTGCCCCACAATGAACCAAGACCTTTAAGAGCGAGCTCTCCTCCACGACTGGCATCCAACACAGCCCTAGCCAGCCTTGACAGCCAACTGGCTCTACCAATGGCCTGCCTCTTCCCAGCCACATAGCTCACTGTGAGCAGTGTACTGTCTCCCATCCCTTGGGACACCTTCCTCATCTCCCAGGCAAGCCACACTTCCTCCCGTCTTATACCCATAACTCCACTGTTGCGTTCTTCCTGGATCGTTCTTTTCCATCTCGTGCTAGGGTTCTTTATGTCTGAGTTTTATCGCTATGTATCCCCAGGAACATCATAAATCCTCACAAAGGAAGAATTCAATATTGCCTCCCCCTCCGTGGCGCTAATATAATACTCATTGCAGAGGCTGGGGATGTGGCTCAGCGGGTTGAGCGCTTGCTTAGCATGCACAAGGTTCTTGGCTCTACCCACCAGCACTGCCTAAGTAGAGTAGAATAGTGCTCATTTGCAATTTCAACTCTAAGAAAGTGGAGGCAAGAGGATCATCCTTGGCTAACTGAAGAGTTGGAGGCCAGCCTGGGCTACATGAAACACTGTCTCAAAATAAAATGAAACAGAAAGAATGCAAAGATCTTCACAATGTTTTTAAATTTTTATTATATTTATTTGTTCATGTTGTGCATGTAAATCCAGGGGGGTGGGCATGGACAAGTTACAGTAAGTCCATGGAGTTCAGAGGACAACTTGCAAAACTGGTTCCGGCCCTCTATCTTGTGGGTCCCGAGGATGGAACTCAGGTCATCAGGCTTGGTGATGGCGACTTTACCTGCGGAAACATCTTGCCGATCCTACTTTCTAAAATGCAAAGCCCACAAGACGGCAGCTGTATTCTAGAATGGCTGGAAAGTACACACAGTGAAAAGGAGAAACACACAAGCCAGCCTCACGCCGACTAGTCTCTGCCTTGTCTAAGTGTCCAGCGCTGTCCTCTCATTTCACCCTGACAGCCACCCACACGGCAGCTGTAGGCCACCCTGACAGCCACCCATACGGCAGCTGTAGGCCGTCTCTGCCGCACAGATGAGGAAATGGAACCCGAGTGATTCACAGACTGTCCCAAGCTGGCGTGCAGCCAAGCCTGGATCACCCAGGTGCCTGGCCTCCAGCCTCGGCAGCCAACCTCTGTCTTCCTGGAGCTGTACAGCCGTGACTGCTTCCCGTGTTAGATTATCTTAGGGGAGCTCACAGTCACACTTTCTGTCCACTTGCTTCTCCTGCCGCTACAATGGGGCATACCATCTTTGAGGACCATTCGTGTTTATAAAGCTTTGCCTCACCTTAGGGAAGTCCCTGGGATGCTGTCTAAGGAGGAGGATGACAGAGGTGGAGGCCATGGGCAAGGAATGATGGTAACTGAATCTAGGTTTGTGACTCAACGTGCTCTGGTCCGGAGCCTCCATCACCTGAAGGTATTTTTTAAAACCCAGCCTCTTCCCTCTGTGCTTTCCAACACCAGACCACCAGATTCTTCTCTCTGTCACTTTAGCTGTGACTTTTCAAGAATTCTGTATCCACAGAATCATGCCACTTAAATGCTTTAAAAAATGTTTTTATTTATGTCTGTGTGTACCACTTGTGTGCCGTACCCATTGAAGCCAAGAGCGGCCATTAGATCTCCTAAAGCTGGCATTATAGGTGGCTGTGAGCCTCCATGTGGGTGCTGGGAACTGAACTCAGGTCCTCTGCAAGAGCAGGCAGTGCTTTTAACCACTAGGCTGTTTTTTCCAGCCCCTTCCTGGCTTCATTCTCAGCCATGCTGCTGTGTGTGAATAAAGATTCACTCCTCTTTATTGCGGAACCCAGACCGTGTGTGTGCACACTTTGATGCTATTCCCTGGTGGATGGATATTTGGGTTATAATGGCTCAACTTATTATTGGGTTGGGAGAGCTTTTTCTGTTTTCTAGATACAACGGCCACAACAGAGCTGGGAAGGAGGCAGCAGTGAGTCTCTGAGCCTAAGAGGCATCTAACCACCACGCTCGTACCTCCTGAGTCTGGCTTGGCAGAGCATTTGAAAGGGTCGTATGTCTCGTAGAAACGTAAGGAAACAAATAAAACACAAGCGTGAGCAGGAGGGATAAAGATGATAGAACACACATAAGAGAGTCACATGGTAAGAATCCCTACATAATTCCTAGATTCCGTGTATGAAAGAAAATGTGCTGTTTCTGACATTGTTTTGCCCGGCATCTTGCCCTGCAATTCCATCCATTTTTCCTGTAATGACAATTTCATTCTTCTTCATGGCTGAGTATTACTCTGTGTTTGTGCATGTGGCTGTGTGTACATGTACACACATATATACATACACACATTCACGTATACACATACACATTCACAAACATGTACACATACATATATACATAATACTATGTACATATAAATATATACATATACACATGCACATGTATACATATATACACATACTCACACATACACATATATATCTAAATATATACATCACATTTTCTGTGATCTGTTTAGGGTACCTACTTTGATCCTATGATAACTACTGTGAATAGTGTAGCCATAAAAAAGGATATTCAGGAGCTAGAGAGACAGCTCAGTAGGTCAACACACTTGGTGTGCAAACTTGAGGACCTCAGTTCAAATCCCCAGCACCCACATAAGAATTGGACATGCCTATGTGTGCCTGTGACCCCAGCATTTAGGCAGGAGACAGGGGGCTGACAGAAGGTCATTGAGTAGCCCTTAGCAGAAAGAGGCAGCTATAGGCTCAGTAAAACCTTGTTTCAAGGAATAAGGTAGAGAGTGATAAAGAGAGACCCTCAGTGTCTTCCTCTGGCCTGCGCATGCAAGAGCACATGAATGTACATGCACACACATTCACATGCACACATACACACAGCTCTCACACACATGCATCCATACACATGCTTACACACAAGCATGCATACAGAGACAGACACCCATACATACACAGAAACATACATGCACACATATGCATGAACATAGAGACAGACACACGTGCATATACACAGACACAAAACATGGGTATGCAGAAAAAAGGGGCAGGGAATCACCAAGCAGCCCTACGTCATTCACAACAGTACCCGCCCCCCCTTCACAGGGCATCATGAACCCCCAAGGAACCAGTTAAGACACCAGTTCCTCAGCCTCACCCAAGATTCTGGTTCTGGAGATCTCAGGTGGGGCGTGCAAGCAGAATTTCTAAGGTGCTCCTTGCCGATGTCACTCACCCTGGCCTCAGAGCGACACCATGGGCTCTGGCACAGCCAACTCTGCCAGTGAGCAGTGGGCTGGGGAGGTCATGCCCCTATCTGTCAAGACCAGGTCTCCCAGAGGCCCCTGAAGGGGCACCTTGAGCCCAGGCCATTTCCCAGCCCTCCTCTGCAGGACCTAGACCCACCCCGGACCCATCACAGCCTCCCAGAAGCAAGGTCTAGGGACCAAGCACTTCACAAAACAGCTCATGTAAGCTTTAGAGCGCAGATAAATGGAAGAAATCTGAGTCACGTGCAGCCCAGGCCAGCCCCAGACTCTATGTGCAGCTAAGAACGGCCTGGCCCTCACATCTCCAAATACTGAGATGACGGGTGTGTCCCACCATGTCCAGTTTATACTATGTGGGCTGTCAAGCCCAGGGTGTCACACATGCCAGGCAAGCCATCCCTAGCCCATTTCAATCCCCAAGTCACAGATGGAGAAACTGAGGTTCTGAGAGGTGTAGATGCTTGCCCAGAGTCACACAGGGCTATCCAGGCTCAGCATCCTCCAAAGCCCAGGAAACAGTACCAGATCTGATTGCAGGGGAGCTGAGATACTCTGAGAGAGCGAACCAGCCAGAAGCAACTCGAAGGTCCTGAAGCAGATAAAAATAGCCAGGGATGGGTGTGGAGGTGAGCCAGGCCAGCGTTCCTAATTTACGGTTCCCAAGATGGTGAGGATGCAGGCTGAGAGGCAGGTGAGGACAATGTAATTAAAGAATTAAAAGGTAATTTCCAGGGACAGGGCTCACCAGGGCTCAGGATAGATAGGTGCAGTTCAGGATCCAGCCCACACTGCAGCGCCAAATACTGTCACTGCTGCCTCCTCTCTTCTTCCTCCTCCTCCCACTCCTCCCTCTCTTCTTCCTCCTCCTCCCATTCCTGTTCCTTCTCCCCTTTTCCTCTGCCTTCTCCTCTTTCTTTCCTCCTCTTCCTCCTCCTTCTTTTCCTCCTCCTTCTTTTTCTCTTCCTCCTCCTCTTCCTCTTCTTCCTCCTTCTTTCTTCCTTCCTCCTCTTCCTCCTTCCTTCTTCTGTTCTTCCTCCTCTTCCTCCCCACCTCTTCCCCTTTCCTCTTTAGCTTGCTCATTGGGCTCTCTCTTTTCCTCTCTCTTCTCTATCCCTTCCTCAGATTTCCCTTCCTGTCTCCTCTTTTCCCTCCACTCAGAGGCTGGTCTTGCAACCTTGAAGGACACCGTGTCTGAATTATGCCTTATATCAGCCACCCTCGCTTCTGCAGGCCTCCTTGTGGGATGGGTTGAATCCTGACAATGATGCAGGCACCCAGCCATCAGACACCTAGATCTCAAGCAGAAGCCTGAGTCTGTCCTCAGGAAGGGTGGAGGGGATGAGTGGGTGGGCGGGAAGGTGGTTCATTGAGCCCTAGATAGATGTTTGGGTGGTTAGATAAATGAACCTAGAGCTAAATGGTAATTGTGTGAATACATGGGTAGAAAGGCAGGCAACGGGTGGGTAGATGGTCGGTGGTAGAGAGATAAAGTACTGGCTAACAGGTATGGGCTAGGACAGCTGTATTTGCTGCAGAGAGCTGGAAATGAATAATGGGGTGGAGTGAAGA
>LOJH01024930.1:2140-19203 GCA_001685095.1 Ellobius talpinus
CTGTCCTGGAACTAGCTCTTGTAGATCAGGCTGGCCTTGAGCTCACAGAGATCTACCTGCTTCTGCCTCCTGAGAGCTGCGATTAAAGGCGTGCACCACCACCATCCGGTGTCTTAATTATTTTTAACTTAATAAAAAGCTGCAATCCTAGACTTGAAGAATCCTGTATCCAGGAGCTGCAATTGTTCTCTGAAGTTCCACCATCATGATTAGAAGGTTCATAGACCTCTGCTAAGCAGAAGTAATAGAACTTTTTAAATTTTTGTGTGTAGGCGTTTATCTGCATGCATGTCTCTAAACCACATGTGTGCAGTGCCTGCAGAAGCCATAAGAGGGCCCCTGGACTTGAATTACAGATAGTTGTGAGCAGCCATGTGGGTTCTAAGAGTTGAACCTATGTCTCCCAGGAGAGTAACAAGTGCTCTTAACTGCTGAGCAATCTCTCCAGTTCCTAAAATAACTGTTAGGGGGGCATTTGTTTGTTTATTGCTATTTTTTGATACAGGGTGTCTCTACATATCCTGGCTGTCCTGGAGCTCACTTTGTAGACCAGGCTGGCCTTGAACTCACAGAGCTCCACACCCCTCTACCTGTCAAGGGTAGGGATTAAAGGTGTGTGCCACCATGCCTGGTACCTAAAACAACTTTTAAATCCAGGCAGGGTGAATTGCTATCCTATGCCCCAAGAATGTCTCATTGAGGAAAAGGGAGTTTCTTGGTCTTTGTCATTTTCTACAGAAAACTGCCTCTTGCCAGGTACATCCTTCCCTATGCATTCTGTAACGGGACACTTAGGGGGTAAAGAAAGATGGTAAAAATTTGCCCCATTTGTTTTACTCATATTTAATAACCACAATTCAGGCAAATGTGTTTAATCTCACTCTAATTCCTGGCATGTTTTATCTTGGTTCTTCAAATGAACAGCCTAAAGCTCAGCGAAGCTAGTAACTCAACCAGTGCCATAGAGCACATGGATGCCAGAGGCAGCTCTGAAGTCAGGTGTGGCTCTGCTCCCTCAGCCACCTCTCTATGCCATGCCTCCCCGCATTCATTAAGTGTTTCTCCAGCATATGGAATTTCTGGATAGCTCATTAGATCTTGGTCTTTTTGGCATTTTTTATTCATATAACCCTCTCTTCTAAAAATACTGAAGTGATTATTTAAAATTATGATTTATTCATCCTATTCAAGTGTCATGATTTTACTCTGAAATGCCCCCCGCTGCCTGATTTTGAACTCTTGTATGTTTGAGGGGGGGGACCTTTAGGAGGTAGGCCTGTCTAGTAGAAGTAGGTGTCTGAGGGCAGGATTTTGAAGGTTACAGACTGTCTCTGATGGCAGTGTTCTTTGATGACTGACCTGGATCTAAGCAAAGCACCTCTAAGGCCATGAGCCTGCCCAAGTCTTCCCCAGCACAGTGGACTGAAAACTGAGCAGCAAGTCAAGCTGAGCCTTTCCCTTCTCCGGTCGTTTTTGATAGGCATCCCATTTACAACAACACAAAAGTAACATGCACACAACACTTTTCTAAAATTTTGTGTGTATACACGTATTTATATACATGTGAGCTCTCATACATGTATTGTTCATGTGTATAAATTCCAGAGGTTGGCATCAGGTGTCATCCTGTATCATTTGCCATTTTAGTTTTTGAGACAGGCCATCTCAAATCGAGCCATCTCCTGAGCCCCTAAATATTAAATAACAAAAGGCTGCACTTGGACAAGATTATCTTTGTCTTCTTGACCCACATCCTCTTATTTTGGTATAAACCTCTTCAGTGGGTACTAGGTGGTCGGTCACCTTTGTCGTTGACAACAGAAGTATCCTGTGTGTCACTGACTACAGCCAGACATGTACTTGATAAGAGAGCTTGCCTGATTTTCAATAACATTCCCTCAAGATGAGACAGTACTGGAGGAGAAAACATGGTCCTTTCTCTGAAGGAGCTCACAACCCAAGAGGCTTCCCTTTGGGTGACTTTATAGTTTCTAAGGAAGTGCACACCATTAAATGATCCCACCTTCATAAAGGCCAAAGCCCAGAAAAGAAATCTCTTGGAGAAATCTCTACTTGCTTTTTAGAAAAGGTTTTTGTCTTAGTTAGGATTTCTATTGCTGTGAAGAGACACCACAGCCATGGCCATGGACACTCTTATAAAGAAAAGACATTTAACTGGGGCTTGCTTACATTTCAGAGGTTTAGTTCATTATTATCATGGCAAGAAACAAGGTAGCATGCAGGCAGACTTGGTGCTGGAGAAGGAAGTGAGGGTTCTTACATCCGGCTTCTCGCACAAGACTACTTGGTCTGAGACACTGAGCATGGCTTGAGCATATATGAGGTCTCAAAGCCCACCTCCACAGTGGCACACTTCCTCCAATGAGACCACACCTACTTCAACAAGGCCACACCTCCTAATAGTGCCACTCCCTTTGGGGCCATTTTCTTTCAAACCATCACAAAGGCCCACTTCTCATCTTGACTGTCTTTCAATAGTGCTTATTGACCAATACAGGGCTGACCAAACCACAGGTAAAGCCAAAGTGGAAGAGACCATAATCTAACTGCAAAGAGCAAACATGAAGAAGTAAGTAAGCATCCTCTGAGTGTGACTGAAAGTAAGTAGATTGTATTTCTAGTGGATATTAAGATAGACATTATGTGAAGAAACCATATGGTCAAGCAAAACAAAATGAATTTTCATACCACCGTCCAGTCAAGCCTCTCTTACCTGGGTCTTGAGATTCTGCAAAAGCCATTTTGTACATTAATAATGGCCCTGACTTCTGGGCACCTTAGGCGACCTATCCCAGCCAGACAGCTAGCCTAGGTTAAGTCCCAAGAGTGAGCAATAGAGAGTCATTGCAGCCTAACTGTTCCAAGCTTGATGCTGGGGTACATAGACCAAACACTGACAGGAGCATAAGGGACACAGAGTCAAGCCTCCCACACTTAGGCATCACCGTATAACTTTGTTAGGCAGTGCCCATCCTTTATGGGCCAGTGTAGAGTAAGGAGCATGATGAGACATTCTAGAGTGTTTTTAATGTCCCCAAAGCAGGCTGCTCAGCTACTATTTGGATCTTCCTTGCAGGGATGCTGCAGCAGGTGCTGCCTGTGGGACTCGGGCTGATGCCTGATAGAGATGAGAAAGGCTTTAATCGTTTGCCTCCCTTAAAAAAATCCTCATTGCATCTCCGAGAGGTGCCCAGCTGGTGTTTATCCTCCACAGTAGTGCATCAGGTTATTTATCGTCCTATTTCGTGATGTATTTTATAAAGTCATGAATGGTTCATTAAACTAAGTTTGGGTATCAGTCTCCTGACAGCCACCTACTCAACTTAGCGAGGGGGGAGGGGTCCTGGAGGCCATTGGCATGGGTTCCAGCCTCGCAGCCTCCTTTCTCCACCCCCCCTTCCCCTTCTGCCCTCCCTTCCCCGCACCCCTCCCCCTGGTTATTTAGGAGATTAGAGTTCATTAATTAAATCCTGTGCTTAGATCGAACTGTAACACTATTCCAATCACATTTATCTTGCAGGCGGCAGCGGAGATGGCAACCTCGCTGGAAACGCGCGGGGGAGCCTGAAGTCGGCAGCTGGAGACGCACTGCTCTGCGTGCTCCATCGCCCCGCCGCCTCGCAGACCCTCCATCTTCCTGCTCAGTTCCGGGCCAGGCTCGCCCCTGACCCCGGGGTGGGTTGGGGGGCGGCTCCCGCTTCTCCCGGGGCTCCAGGTGGTTCCCCACCCCCTGCCCTCCGCGACTCAACTGCCTGGGTCCCCCCTCCCCCGCCACACACACTCACACGCGCCCGCGAGCACACACGCACGCACACACACTCACACGCCAGCAAGCTGCTGGCTGCTCAATGGACTGATTTCCCCGGTTTCCCTGAACCCAGCCTAGACAGGGATGAGAAACTGCAAAATGGCCCGAGTCGCCAGTGTGCTAGGGCTGGTCATGCTCAGCGTGGCCCTGCTGATTTTATCGCTTATCAGCTACGTGTCCCTGAAAAAGGAGAACATCTTCACCACTCCCAAGTACGCCAGCCCGGGGGCGCCCCGAATGTACATGTTCCACGCGGGATTCCGGTGAGTGTGGGCCTCTGTTTGAGCGCCCTGGGGTATCTCGGGTCGGTGGTGTGTTTGGGGGGACAGTCAGAGAAAGGTGATTGGGCTTCTCGGTAACTGCGTGGTCCTGCTTCTCCCTTCTCTACTTTATTTTTTAACCCAAAGCCCCCTAAAAGCCTTTGTCCTAATCGATGTGATTGAATTTCTCCTATTCTTCCTCTGCGTCCCCCCATTTCAAAACTGAGGTGTTGATGGGAGAGAGAGAGAGAGAGAGAGAGAGAGAGAGGCGATGTTTGGACGGCGGGAGGGGTTGTTGAACTCTGAGATGGGCAAGGCAGGAGGTGGGCGCCCTGGCTGTGCACTAGCGGCGGGCTCCGAAGGCCTGGCTGGGGCGATTTAATGGCGCAGGCGCCAACTGCTCTCACACCCCTCCCCTCCTCCCCTTTCTCATCTAATGATGCGCAGGTTTATTCTCTTAAAGCCCCTAGGGCTTTTTCCTCGACCCTTTCCCCGCTGCCACCCGCCTCCTCCTTTCCTGGATTTCTGCAATTCTTCGGCCCCTGCGGGAAGCAAGCCTTCTGCTGAGGGCCGCCCACCCTCGCCGGGTCGAAGTCACCGCGGGGCGCAGCTCGGGCACAGCTCATCTGGAGCCCCACCCCTACCTGTGCCCGCAAGGAGCTCTCCCCACACCGCTTCCTGATGGGCGGGTGGTAACCACGAGATGCGGAACCTGAAGAAGCCAGGCCTGGACCGAAGAGCCAGGCTGCAGGCAGCCTCTTGGGGTCTCCAGCTAAGGGCTGAGGGTGCAATCAGACTTGGGCTCGGGAAGGAAAAGGTTAAGGCTGGAACCCCCACCCCCACCCACTTTTCCCGAGTCTCGAATTTCTTCTGCCCTTTCTCCAAAAATCAATTCACCGGGACCGGCCCGGGTAGCCGGGTCCCGTCGGCGAAGGCTGCTGTCCACGGTGCTGACTCAAAGTCCCCACCGCGCCGCGGACAGCCACCCTGTACCCTGCTCCGACCCTGGATGTCTGCGTGACCGCCATCTTTTTTATGGTCTCTCTTACACCCGGAGGGCTGGACAATGAGGAAGAGTTTCCCTTTTTCTTCCTTTCTTCCGGGTGTGTGTAAAAGCAGAGAATGTGCCAAAGGAGAGGGACTGTGCAGTGGGCCTGCCCCTGTGCCAGCTGCCCCCTCCGGTTGTGGCTGGAGTTGTCACTGCTCCCTGGGTTCCCCTTGCTGAGGCCAGCGTCTATCTGAACTCATACTCCTCTTTAGGTCACAGTTTGCGCTGAAGTTTCTAGACCCGTCATTTGTGCCCATTACGAATTCTCTCACCCATGAACTCCAAGAGAAACCTTCTAAATGGACATTTAATCGGACAGCGTTTTTACATCAAAGGTAGGATAGGGAGAGAGGTTGGTTTTAATTTTGTTGTTGCTTTTAATTTTGAAACTCAATAAGACAAACAGCACGAAAACAAAGCCAAAACCATCAAAAAGTAAACAAAAACAAGCTACACCTTACTTCATCCACCTGCACCTATACGGGCTTTGTCCTCTCCTAAATGCAAGAGGAGGTGATAAGTAGCCATCCTCCCAAATGTTTGCAGTGCCCTCAGGAAGGTTCAGGATGGTCAGCATCCTTCCGAATTTGATCTCGACTGAGCACCATGATTTAAAGTCTGGATGCACCAAAGTTGTCTATTTTTAAAAATAAAAATAAAAGGTTCATTGCAAGTAGATGATCCCCTACTTTTAAAAAATGTAATTATACAATCTTATTGAAACACAGAAAATATAATGCAGCCTTATGGCATCCCTAGTGGAGATGCCGGCCTAAATATATGTGTGGAAGCGTGATTTTGTTTGAGTTTTGCCTGTTTGTTTTCAGGAAGGCCTTTCCAGCTTTACTGGTTGTAGCAGACTTTTTACCCAAGAAGAAGTTTTGTCTTTATAGTTTGGTTTTGTTTGGGGGGGAGGAGGAGATTAATGAAATCTCAGAGGTCCTGGTCTTAAAACCACAGCCTCCTGCCCCCCATGGTGGGATTGCTATGTCACTTCATGCAATGTGAGCCATCTAGTGTATTCATTAGTGCTGTGAAGACGTGCTTCACAAACCGGCGAAGGAGCTGTGGTTTTGCTCAGCTATTTATTGTCACTGTACTTTTTGAAAAATTATAATCTACTAGCAGAATCAGAAGAAATACATGTTTCAGAAAAGAATGTTGGGATACTTTTTGAAAAATTATTGTAAGCATAGGATTATGATTACAGCTGTCTACAGTTAATTATAAACTAGTTTGTGGCCATTAATTGTAGACCATGGAAGGGCTTTTCAGCGCTGGCCTTTGGGATTTTCATCTAAATTTAATTTTGCAGACAGTCCAGATAGTTTTGATGAAAGAACACCTTACAGCAGTCTACACCAAACACATCTCTAACTCAATTACAGTGTTTTTCTACACTGGTCCGAGTATTCCTAGCTATCAATCCAAAGAACGCTGCCTTCTCAAAGCTTCCTGCTTTTCAAGCGATTTCTTAGGAAACCTTCAGTTAATTTCAGTGGTATCATCTGAAGTTGCCTTTATAACCGCTTTAAGAACTGTGCCGTTAAGGAAACCTGAAGCGACTATGCTAGTCTGCCTTGTCCTAGAATCTGATAAGATTTCTTTTCCCCTTGCTGTGGTTTCAACAGAAGGTACGGGAGTTTCACTCTGTCTTCTTGTCCCTGGAGAACGTGAAGCCAAGTGGCATGTTACCTGTCTCTGGACTATTTTAAGTACCTGAGACTGAAAAGGTAACAATTATACAGGGAGCTCCATGTCAAATCCAGCTGAAGTCAATTCTAAGTATCACTTTACTCTTGGGCTTTTTTTTAAAAAAAATTTTATTACCTTAAATTTGATTTAAATTGTAATTCCATATAATCAAGCAGAAAAATAGATCCATGCTTCATTATTCAGAAGGCCTTAGTGAGATTATCACCTCATTTCTAACAAGTATTTGGCCACACCCACTGCTCTTCCCATTCTCATATTTTAACAATAGTACTGTACTATGTACCGACACGTATCTATTTAGTTTGTATTTGGACACCTGTAGTATTTTATATTTCTGAGCACTACACTCCTATAGCAAACAAGTAGTCCCTAGTTATGAACCCGAAGTCACCAATGTTTGTGCATTAATGTGAGCTCTTTGAGGTCTGTGTAAATTGTCTCCCTGTATTTTCTAACACAGTTTGGCATCTGCCTCCTCTTAATCAAATACACTCTTTGAGTAGACCGGAATACCAAGAAATAGTGGTCAAACTGTACACTGAATTTACTAGCATCCAAAGTTTGCATTCAGAACTTGACAGATATTGCCATACCTTTACATTATTAAAAAAAACAGGCCACCCTTTGGAGTCCACAAATATGAATGTATGTTCATACTTGAATTGAATGTGCTTAAGATTCTTGTCTGACTTAAGTAGAAGCATAAGAAAGAAACTTGGTTATTTTGAATGGAATGCATTTAACGAATCTCTTTTTATTTTAGGCAAGAAATTCTTCAGCATGTCGATGTAATAAAAAATTTTTCTTTGACCAAGAATAGTGTTCGGATTGGCCAACTGATGCATTATGATTATTCCAGCCATAAATATGTTTTCTCTATTAGCAATAACTTCCGCTCACTGCTGCCAGATATGTCGCCCATTATGAATAAGCGTTATAATATTTGTGCTGTGGTGGGCAACAGTGGAATCCTGACAGGCAGTCAGTGTGGACAAGAAATAGATAAATCAGATTTTGTTTTCCGATGCAATTTTGCCCCTACGGAGGCTTTCCAAAAAGACGTTGGGAGGAAAACCAACCTCACAACCTTCAACCCCAGCATCCTGGAAAAATATTACAACAATCTTTTAACCATTCAGGATCGTAACAACTTCTTCCTCAGTTTAAAAAAGCTGGATGGGGCCATTCTTTGGATCCCTGCATTTTTCTTCCACACTTCTGCAACCGTAACCAGAACGTTAGTTGACTTTTTCGTTGAACACAGAGGTCAGCTAAAGGTCCAATTGGCTTGGCCTGGAAACATAATGCAACATGTCAACAGGTGTGTATATTTTATTACATTTAACTCGTACCCCACCAGATGGCAAATCAATATTGTAATCTCCTGGGCATGGGAGCTATCCAATTCACTAGATGTTGTGGTTGGTTTAGTTCTTGAGGAAAACTCTTATCTTTTTAATGAATGAATGAATGATTCTAGTTAAAAAGTTCCATTTATTCCAAACTGGTAACCAAGTACTAAATTAAAAGACTGCTTATCACTCACCCAGTTTTATTTTTCCTTCCCCTTCTTAGTGCACAGTCATGGAATTGCCACAAACCAAGAACTACCCTTGTGCAAATAGGTATATTCTAGTAACACCAGTGCCTAAATCATACAAAGCAATTTTTAAAGAAAATAACAATTTAAAAAGAAAAAAATGATCATTGACTTTAAATATCATTTTTTATGTTCAGGTGTTTGTAGACCTGTAGGATTGAGAACCCCCTGGATAAATCATAAATGGCATAATCTGCTTTTGTAATGAAATGTTTGCATATTTAAGGAGCTCTGTGCTGTGCCTTATGGCTTGACAAGGACACTGGGTGAAGATTCAGCATTTTTATCTAATCCAGCAACTTTCAGTTCTGGCTGTTTATAAAAATCGGAGTTTTAAAATAAAGTATTACTACCTTGACTGTGCTTGAAAGAGTCAGTAAAGGGAGCAAAGAACAAGCACTTGGTGTGCTTTAACAACTTCTCAGATCATTCCAATATATAGTCAGAATGAAACAACCATCCAGGGCCATTTAAAGGAAAGATCAAGTGTAGAGCTTTTTCTTTGATTCGTCTGAACATTCTTCAACTCCCATGCCCTCCTATGTAAGGAACCCAGGCATCACACCAGGCACAGATCTTATTATAAGTTCAAGTGGATTCTAGAAGAACCAGTATCTAGATGGGCATGCTCTAATAGATATTCCCTTCCTGTTATTTCCTGTTAATCTTCCAAATTTATGATATGTTTAGTTGAACTTCCATTGAAAGAGAACTTGTGGTCTAGAAAATTAATGTCTCCACAAGGAAAAGCAATTGTACTATTTATAGCCCAAGCTGGGGCCTTCTCTTTGAGAAGGTGCATGTGGAGAATAATTACAAGGGTAACGTACACACCCTGGTACCATTTCCAAGAATGGAAGAGGTAATAGAACTTGACTCCAATATTTAATGACTGAATACAGCCCAAAGTCATTACTGAAAATGGGAGAACCCAGGTCATCTACCAACCTATCCCAAATCTCTGACTTCATCATTTTGCTCCCTCTGTTCCATTTTTATTCAATTTTCATGACATTTCAAATCTCATCTAGAAGGGGACAGGCCAAGGTAATGGGGCTGGAAAGTGTTTCTATCCATGAAAACTAAACAGTCTAGACAAATCTAGCTCCCAGCCCTGCCTATTAACTTATCTGACTGAAACGTTCAGCACCCGCCACTGAATCTACATGTATTTATCATTTCCAGGTACTGGAAAAACAAACACTTGTCACCCAAACGACTGAGCACAGGTATTCTCATGTACACTCTCGCATCTGCAGTCTGTGAAGAGATCCACTTGTATGGATTCTGGCCTTTTGGATTTGACCCCAACACAAGGGAGGATCTTCCATACCATTACTATGACAAAAAAGGAACCAAATTTACCACCAAGTGGCAGGAGTCTCACCAACTGCCTGCTGAGTTTCAGTTGTTGTACCGAATGCATGGCGAAGGGCTCACCAAGCTCACTCTGTCACACTGTGCCTAAGAACTCCAAACGGAAAGTGCCAAATGGCTGTTTTAAAAGTGCCCCCTCCCCCCCAAAAAAAACAAATTTAATAGTCTCCAGAATAGAGCCCCAAAGACAATCTGGCAAAGCTTGTCTGCCACTCACACGGAAGGACGTCTCCTCTCCCTCGTCTGCACTGCTCTTTGAACCGTCTTAGAAGACCTAAGACGGGTGCTTTGAAGCCACATGCGTTAGCCTTGATTGGTAAAGGTGAGGTTGTATTGGGAAGTATGCTGTGCAGGGAATGACTTGAAATAGTTCCATATTTGTATTTTAATAATAAACTGACTCCCATGTGGATGAGCTGCTGTCGTCCTATCCATGGCTGCCGCCTCCTCACCCTACTCCGATATAGTCCGCATAATCAGAGAATTCTGGCCAGTTTCAGCAGGATCTCCTTTGCCAGGGGGATTGGAGACTTCAAAAACAAAAACAAAAATCTGGTTTGCAGGTTTCTCTCTCTCTCTCTCTCTCTCACACACACACACTGTTCCTCTTGATCTACTACCATTGAATTTAATAATTTGTTAGGAATAGCTCTGGATTATCTTTGCTTGTATATGTTTGCATCTGTACTTGATGTGTGCAAGTCTCTGAGCAACTTAGGTGGTTCATGAAAAACTGAACAAATTATGATGACTTCCTCCGTGATGAATTCTTTAAGAAATGCCTCTTATCAAGCCCTCTCTTGTCCACACTGTTATTCTGCGGCAGGGTGGTCTATGTGGGTAGAGTGGCATGTGATGCACTGCCTCTTTTTCTGTTGCATGCCCATGCTGCATGTGGCACTGCATCTGCTGGCATGAGTGCAGATGTGGCAGGTCCTACAGGGGCTTTCTAGCCTGGGCCTTCCACTATCTTGGCTCAAGCATTGAGCTTGGCACTCTCTCAAAACACAGAGGTGTTGAACTAACTTAAAAACCCGGGGAATATGAAGGAAAGAGAAGAAGCATATTTGCAAGTTATGCACTCTATAAAACGGTGTGAGAAAAGAAGCTAGAGCTTCTTTTCTGTGTGGCTAATGTTAGCATTAGTCGGGTCAGATCCTTTCTGTGACATCCCCACCAACAGCCATCTAGACCTGTTTGCTTTCTTTGAGACAGTTGTAGATACTATTCTCTGTTTCCTCTGAAATCAAGTCTGTGTGCCTCTACATTGAGCGTCTCCAAAAGAAAAGCCATTATGCAGTGGCAAGACTTGGTCCTAAATAACCTTTGGAATTTGAGATCAGTTGGTCATTGTTCTCAGTGTCTCAGCTGTATCAGTAGAAATCACATCTCTCCCATCCCAAGCTTTTACACTGAGCAGCACTTTGTTCTTCCAGTTCAACCCAAAGTCTGTCCAAGTTGATGTTAAATTTTAATAGGAGTTTCTCTCCTCTTTCCAAGTGCCTGTGGAGCCCATTTGTTATCTGCTCCAGTGGGGCAGCTCCTTCTTTTCCAGAAATCTCATCTAGATTGCTAACAGTGTTGTAAACCTTTTTGAAAATTGTTGCTATAGTTCAGTCATCAGTGCACTGTCCCTCTCTGGGAAGAAACAGCCGTGCCTACAAAGAAGGGCAATAAGGAGACACACAGTCCTTGTGCGAAGCTGTGTTGTTCTTTGGGAGAAGCTAAATCTGACCCAGATACAATCTAGTGAAAGAAAACCATTCAGATCCAAACACAATACCAACGGTGGCACATCTTACACTCTGTGAATGTCAATCATTCAAATAGATGAAAGGAAATAAGGGTAAATATTTCAAAATAAGAAGTGTTAACTATACACAGAATAGTAAAAAATTAAAATTATAAGCCATTTTAATAATAATTTTAAATTCAATGATAATTTTATGGGCATGAAAACCACGCCGTGACTGTGTCTTGTCACTTTAAACCACACCATGGCTGTGTCCTTTCTCTTTAAAAAGCATGGGACACCATGCAGCTACTCTCCAGCCATGATAGGTTTGGGTCATGGAGAGACTGATAACAGGCAGAATTGCATTCATTGTCATTGTATTGAAAGACTTGGCTATTCCTGAGCTCTTAGTTCATTTGGTTGGAGCTCAGGGATATTAATGCCGAGATTATCCAGGACCGGTTCTGACTCCAGAGCTTTAATCTCGATGTGCCCATTAGGTCTTACTAAATATAAATTCAGACTCTGCACTGGACAAGATGAAGTACCAAAAGACCAGAAAATCCCCAAAGCTAGTTCATTATTTCAAGATAGCCTATTTAAATTCAATCTCATCAGAACATTGTGGGTTTTGTTTGTTTTTAATTTGGGGAGGATTTTTAAATCTTACCACAGCCTTGTTCCCTAAGTTTAGACTAAGAAACCCTTCCTGTCTTCTTCTGTTGCTTCCACTATACATTGAACAGGAGTACAAAATAGTAGGAAAATGGGCTTCTCTTCAGAACCAGAAGGGTTTGGAGACTAGTTCGTCCCTGCCTCTAGGAAGGATTTCTTGAGATGGTCCCCACATTCTGTTTATAATTAACAACAACAATAATAAATCATCTGAAAAAATTCCAATATAACCTCAAATTTACAATGCTAAAGATTCCTTTACAATGTAGATCCCTTCTATTTAAAATAAAAAAAACATTAGGTACAAAATGTTGGCAAAATATTTATTGCCATTTTCCCTGTATGGTAAAGACCTTTCTGGCTATTTTTACTGTCAGTTGTACCCTTGACCTGCTGCTCCAATAGTTTGGGAATGTAGCCATCTGATGATCCTACAAAATCTTTCTGTTTTCCAAAACTGTTTCATGCTGTAAACCTATGTAGCTACTGTCATGAAGGAAAGGCTCCCTTATCAGAAAGGCAGTCAGCATTTGTCAGCGCTCCCACTGTCCCCAGGCTTGTAGGCTCAAGTGCAGTGGACAGAGCAGAGGGACCGCTGGGTTTCCTGTCTGTGCAGCTACACATTCATACCCCGTCCTGATTTGTCGGCCTCACTTGGTTGGGTCTGGTTAGTATATTTTTCTGGTAGAAACAGTCTCATTTTTTTTTGGCTACTTAGAACAGAATCGCCATCAGATATGGGAATAAAGGCCACCACAAAGCCCCCAAGGATGTCTGAAAATGACTAAGTTACAGAGGAGAAAGGGAAATCCACAAACCCTTGGCAGCCCGCTCATTGCTAGACCTGTGGGGTCATTCTTTGTTCTTTGTGTTGTGTGGATTCTGGGAGACAGGGTCAAAAGATGGTTTTCATGACTCCCTCCCACACCCAGAAACTGGAAATTTGTGTGTGAGTGTACGGAGCTAGGGATCAAATCCAGCACCTTGCACGTAGTCCATCATTGGTCTGAGTTCCCAGACTGTGCTCTTGTGCTAAGTAACTTTAACCATTATAAAATGCAGTGTGTTTAGTAGTACTGTGTGTCCAGCAATGACAAATATGGCCATCTGTCTCTGACCTGAACATCAGACACCTGACCATGGGCTACCGCAAGGATGTGTAAAGGAAGACCCCACTCACTACCCAGCCTCCTGATGCCAAGGCTATCAGTGCTGATGAATGTGAGTGCCCAGACAAAAACAATGTTGTAGGGAATTCGGTTAATATAAGTACGTGCTTCCCAACTTCAGGCAAGGCATCAGACACTCAGGCAATTGCTCAAGGGCCCCATGGAAGCAGGAGTAATAGAAAGGGGGGGCCTTTGAGCTGTGCTAGCCCTTCTTGACTTTGCAAATATGAAAGTTGAGATGGAGAGACGCTAAGCAATTTTCCCCAAAATGTGCATAGATAATTTTGAAGAGGTTATAATTTCACGTCTTTACCTTATTGATATGGAAAATATACTCAAACAAAAACAGTTTGTGTCTAGTATCTTTGGAGTACAAATGTAATGGATAAGGCCTGTAAGGGAAGAAGGTGAAAGATCACTAAATATACCTGGCCGGGCACACAGCAGCAGCAGAGGACACCGTTGCCCAGTACACAGCAGGCTGCTGAAAACCACCCACTCGCCCTTAAAAATGAGAGAAAAGCCACTTGCTATATCATTGTCTGATAAACCCCAGTTCAGTTATTGATGGTATAGAGCTGGCAGCTGAAAATGTACCCGATAATATATTCATTTTAATAAAGTCTTGTTTTAATAATGTGTATGCATGATTTAGAAGACCAAGCCTGGAAATGACTGTGCACTCTTCCTTGTATATAACTTTCAACAGGGGCCCCTGGAGTCAAGAAATATTTTCCACGTTGTAATTGCAGCAACAGACTTCGAATTGTTGTATTGGTTTAATTCGCTAAGACTGTACAAAGCGTAGTGAAAAACTTTGGTGGTTCTTCGTTCCTTTCCAATGACATTCTGAGAACATTTCTGTATAGTTCTAGGTCTTCAAAGCCTTCTTTCTCATAACTGTTTGAATGCATCAGGCAAACATTTGCTTAGCTTCTGTTACTTCCCAGATGTGTATAACTGACCTTTTGACTACCGAGTCGGGGCTGTGTATGTGTGTTTGAAGAGTTTTGATGGGACACCATGGGTGCTGAGGATAGAGGGCATCTTGGCCAGTCTGTCTAGGCCACTTTATCTGTGGGCCATTTCATCAAGGCCACTGACGAGTTGATACCAAGGACCAAAATGGCTAATCCTGCCTCTCTCACCCTCTGACTGCTTTGCCACAAAATTATAACATTTCAAATGGAAAATGTTGTAGAATGTTATTATTTGCTATGTAATATTTCTGAACATGTATTTTTATTGTGAAGATTTGTTAAAGATATGTGCAGCTGAATAGATGTTTTAATCCTTGGTGACGTTTCTTCTCTTATTGTCAGGATCAACGAGGAGTCTGCTGCTGAGTAGCTGACTCTAGTTTCACATGACAATGGGGTGCTAGGATTAGGACCTGGCGGGTCCCAATGACATTTCAACAGCAATGTACATATTGAGGACCACCTTGAGATAGAATTCTTGCTCTTTAATCCTCATTTTGAATCATTATATCCTGAGATAAGTCCAACCTAAAAAAAAATCTCTGACTGGTTCTGACGTGACATATGGAAACTAAAAGTGTATTTCACAGTCAAATATACAACTTTGCCCAGAGCAGCTGAATGCTAATCTTTCCTTTTATCATTAGTATCAAATATTCCTTAAAGTGATTGCAGCACATGACAATATAGACAAAGTCTTAGTGACTCAACCGTCCTCTTCTAGCCAAGCTAATTTCTGCTCATTTTTAAGTGCATAGTAATTTTTCAGTGCAGTCATAATAGATACAAACTGGCAGACAAAGTGAGGAGCATGGCTTTAGTACTTTCACCCCAAGGCTAGTTCTTTATATTTCACTATGGTTCAAACAAAGAGGCAAATCTCAGGTTATTCATCTTTATAAATGGACAAACCAAGAAACAGAGAAGTTAAATGATACATTCAGATTCAATTTGGGATTCATTCCCAGAGGCTAAAGTATTACTCAGGTGGTCTGATTTCTCAGACTCTGAACGATGCCTCAGATGGAGAGGTGCCTTCAGCGCTGCAATATTTGAGCGAGAATGAAACCAGCCCCCACCCCCAAACAGAAATTTGTATAACTAAAAATCTAAGACCAAAACACGTAAGCAAGGTGTTCAGGCATGACTAGCTGTCGTGTTCCAGGCCCTGCCCGGGAGGGGAGCACCGACCTTATGAAGTTTCAGGCCTTGCTTCTCTCTTTACTTCGCACATGAGAAGCCCTTGATTGCCACAGGTACCCAAGAGCACCTTGGATTTCTCTCTCTGGGGTTGAGAAAGCAGTTTCATCTCTACTGTGCAGTTAGATGTTTAACAGTCGCTGTGGTAAACTAGTATTTACAAGTTTCCATGTGTACGCAACCACACCAGATCCAACTTCAAGCTACTAACTTAACACCAGCCAGCTCAAATGTGCCAAGGCTCCCAAGAGCCAGCATGAATTAGCTTAGACATATGAGCTGGTTCCAGCACAGCACTGCCTGAACAATTCTGAATCAATGAGTACCAGTTAGAAGCTGGTAGCAGTGGCTTCGGGGGATGTTAGAATGCCCGTATCAACAAGACAGCAAGTCTGCCTTGGTCAGTTCACTAATTCCTATTTTTAAAAAAAGAGCACATTATTATGCCCTTTAGGTTAAGGCCCAAAGATGTCCAAATATTTCTTAGCCATGTGGTGATGAGAGTCTCTCAACAGGTCCTCAGCTTAGGAGATTGTCAGCCATGGCTTTCCTAATGTCAAAGTGTGACCTTCTAGGTAAAGATTCTCTAATTTAATTGCCATGTTTGAATGGGTTTTTGCTTGTCTGCCTGTCATCCTTCTGACAACACAAAATTCACAGGCATTCATCAAGCTGCAAAGAAGCAGACAAACAAGATACTGTTAGGCTTTTCTATCCCTACACACCTGCAAAAGCTCCCTGGTTCATAGTCTGCACCCCACCAAGGGATGCTCAGCCTCGTGCCCAGAGCTTGCATAAGTAAACAGATGAACACTTCTAGCAGATTAAGTCATAACGATTCAAAGACATCACTGTGTTGGATGATGTCTGGACAACTTCAGAGGCTGAGCCGACAAGATTGACAGAACGAGATGCTGTGTGCTTCTCTCTTCACAGCTTAGCTAGTTATAAGTCCGGCCTCTGAAAAAAAAATTCTACCAAGCATCATGTTGCTCTGTAGTTCTGAGACACTGAGTAGCAGAGATGCTATCCCTCCAGACCATTAACGATGAATGCTCTCCCTACAAAGGACCTAGAAGTCAAACATGGTGATGAGGCAACGAATAAGCTTGGTTTGCAAAGTGAGAGATTTTCTGGTGGGAATAATTTTTGGGTGGGTTTAATTAAATCATTGGAAAGGCGATGATGGGAGAAAGCAAACCTAATTCCCCCAACAGTGAATGGCCATAGATTTTCGTTCTTCACGGAGTGAATCAAAGTTAGATCACAAAGGACTAAATCTACTTTCTTCACATAATAAAATATCCACTAGGTTCTGTAAGAAACCTCTGCACAGAATGTGTTTGAAACTCATGTTGGACATTTCCCACATTGGTTTTTAAAAGGTCAAAGTTTATCTACATATAGGTGTAGTGATAGGGAGCACGGGCCTGCTTTTTGTCCCGCCCAGCTCCTGCGCAGCTAGCTTTACACT
>LOJH01024931.1:5015-18940 GCA_001685095.1 Ellobius talpinus
CTGGCCTCAAACTCACAGAGATCTGCCTGCTTCTGCCTCCTGAGTGCTGGAATTTAAGACATGTGCCACCACTGACTGGCTTCTCCCTATCTTTTGCCTTGTAAATCCTTTCCACATTCTCTTCTACAATATCTCCTGAGTTTAATATTTCCTGAATAAAATATTCTATTTTGACCTAAGATCTCAAGCAGCCTTTTCATCACAGAAGCTTTAGTTGCCATGAGTCTTTGCATTCACGGCTATTCACTGAAGAGAAGTTCCTATGCTTAACGTGGAGAGTATAATTTGCTTATTGGCACCAACAGGCATTTAGAAGGCAGTTTGAGTTTGTGAGTTTGGGAGAGAAGGTATAGATTTCTGATGCCTTCCTCACTGAATACTACACACAATCCACGCCTTAGAATGAGGAATGAATAATTCAGATAAACAGCAACAGCAAAATCAAAGGAAGAAAAAGAGGTCAAGAGACACCCTTTTCAGGAAAGTTGACAGCGTTCTTATGATATGACCTGGTGTGTATGGGCTTGAGCTGAGGCTTAAAGGTCATTCCAACTTCAGTATAGGCATTTCTGGCTTACTTGTGGTCAGCTCTTCATTGGAGATCAGTGTGTGTGAAGAGAACGCTTATTATGCTGTTATTATTAAGAAGGCTTATGCAGAAGTTTGGTTGTTTTGGCCTTGAATATCTTTGGGGCACAGATAGCTGCAATTCACTCTTGAAATGTACATGCCCAGGAGAAGCAAAGTCTAAACAACAGAAAACAGAGTCTTTCATTACACCAGTCTTTTAGAGATGAAACTGCAAGTGCGCATTTAGCACAGCTGACCCCCACATGCTTTAGAAAGCAGTTCTTCTCCAACTAACTTTGCAGAAAGAATTGTTTTTAACTTGTAAGCCTTGATTTCATTTTTGACATTTTCATAAAGCAGAACTCAAGATAACTACTTAAAAATTGAATAAAACCTCATACAAGATGAAAGCCTGAATAGTTTTCCCAGTAGATCAATGGAAATATAAAATACACTTGTATGAATGTAATCAAAACAATATACAATGGGAGAAAACTACTAATTTAGGTGCATTACTCATTAAAAGTTTTATAAATGATTCATGAAGAGGATAACTTGTATGGTTAGTTCTATATTGCAAAGCAATAAATGCTTTTTGTACACACTCATATCTGCATCTTTGATTAGGATTTTAAGCTTCTGTGTTTCAGTGCAGTGGGAGTCAGTAGAGTCCAGGAAGTACAAAAAGATCCATGAGAAGTGTGTTAAAAGGATATTAACAGGTCTAAAAAGGGACAAATAGCAAAACCTGCGTGATGCAAAAGTAGAGTGGGAAAGTGGGGCAGTAATTGAGGTAGAAAGGTTGACACAGGAATAAGAGCAGGAGAATGAAGACCGGCCAAGGGTCAAATCTATCTAAGCATTATTAAAAAGTCACAAAGCTTTGGGAAACTCTAAGTAAAAATACAATTTTAAGAAAAGGAATAAAAATATAATTAAAAACGATGTAACCTCCATATGTATGAATGAAATTGCTCCTAAAAGTCACGGGCTTTTAAACCAAAGCCCCAGTGTCACACACAGGAATCCTCCTGCTTGAATATTGTGAGTCAAGAAACCTCTGAGGTCTCAGAAAGCAGCACAGGCCATTGCTATTTGACTTAGTCACTCAGTAGAACTATATGGTTATATCCTATTCCTGAAGACATCATGTGTCTTTGACACAGAACATAGAGAAATCAAGGTAGAATGCTACAATGTATCTTCTTACTTGCGCGTGCAAGAAGGAGCAACATGCTTTAATTTACAAAGCATAACAGGTAATTCTTTAGTGAAGGAAATAAAATGGCATGCATGTAAAGCCTTCAACAGTCACCCCACTTTATTTACCTCTAAGGTCTATGCATAAATTGTCTTTGATTCTTTTCTTACATAGCTGTGCAGACTTCACCCGGGACAGTGGTTTCTAAAATCAGTTCCAAGGAGCTCCAAAACTCCACAAGGCAACTGTAGGGCTTGACTACTATGTGGAATGGACATCACAACTATAAAATCTGTGCCTGCCTCTGCACAGATATCAAGGCATGTGTTTGGGCTGCAGATATCAGAAAAACAAGAAAAAAAAACAAACAACTGAAGCATGATTAATAAAAACCAGGGTCATAAATTGGGGTTCAACCTGTAGATATTAAAAGCAAAACAGCCAGTCACTGGATCTTACATCTACTTCAGTTTGAAAATGGCGAGCCTGCCTCCTGGAATTTCAGAGGAGACTGTGTGTCTAAGAGCTGTTTCCTCATATTTTATAATCATCTCTAGGACTTGGATTAAAGGCATGCACCACCCGATTTCGATTGCAAATAATAAGGCTACTGGGATTAAAGGTGTAATGTCATTTGGCTACTGAGATTAAAGGTGTGTGTTACCATAATCTGGTTTATAAGGCTGACCAATGGGACTGTTTTAGTCTCAGAACTTCAAGCAGCCTTTATTTTTTAAAATACAATCGAAATGCCACTAGAAACAAAAACCAAACAAACAAAAAACCCAAAAGTTTCCTGTTAATAATGGGGGCTTTCTCAGACGTTCTGAAAGGCCCCAAACAGACATGTGTACATAGCTATGTGCACACACCTTTGCTCTAGTTGAATGATTGAATACTGGCTAATTCCATGAGGAGTTGCTGCCTTCTAGGCAACTTAAACATATTTAAAGCTAGTTTCTACTTTGTTCTTCCTTTGTTCCCCCTTCTGTCTATGTGTTGCTTTTATTGGCTAATGAATAAATCTGTTTTGGCCAGTGGCTTAGCAGAATAAGGCAAGGCTGGGATTCCAAACAGATAGAAAAGGAGATAGTAGGTGGAGTCAAGGAGAAGCCATTGATTTTCACTGGAGAGTGACACTGGACAGAACTTTACTTGGTAACTGATAGGATCAAATTCTATTAGTTTGCTCAGGGATTAAGGCTATTTAGAAAATACAGCTATCAACGTAGGCATTACCAATATTGTGAACAGAGATTGCATTTTAGGTCCCTGGTCACCCAGACCCATATAATCACACAGAAACTATACTAATTGCAACACTAATTGGCCAATATCTTAGGCGTATTTACAACTAGCACTTACATATTAAATTAGCCCATTTCTATTAATCTATCACCAAAAGGCTGTGGTCTACCAGTAAGGTGCTGTGTCTGTCTCCTTCCGCAGTTACATGACATCTCTCTAACTCTGCCTTTTTTTCCCTCTGAATTCAGTTTAGCTTTCCCACCTAGTCCTTTTTGCCCTGCCATAGCATATTCACAACATACAGAGGGGAACATCACATCACCTCCCCTTTCTGTCTAAATAAAAAAGGTTTTAATTTGAACGAAATAAAATTACATATAACAAAACATGTATCAAGCAAGATTACAGTTAAAATATTTAATGTATTTGTACATAAAATTTTATACCGAATATATCTTTTTTCACAAGTAAAGAAAGCTATAACTATAACTATCTGTCTTCAATTACATCAAAGACCCCAGAAGGGGGTCTTACTTAAGTAAGCAGGAAGTGCATTGTAAGCAACTTCTAAAACTCTAGAATTGACAGAGACATCTCACTGCCTGAACATTTACCCAAAGTTCTTCTGAAACATTGGATCATCCACCTTCAGCCTACAGGCCCATAATATCTGGCAGACTTTTCCATGTTTCACCTATGTTGGCAGTTTGTCAGTCACTTTCTTCTGTCCTGCAGAATGTCTGGTAGACTCTTTCATGAAGTAGGAACCCTGAATGACCATTCCCTCTTTTGCAAAATAAGTTCTTTTCTGTGTGTCTTGCATGTCCATTTCATACAGCACACTATCAAGCAGTCCAGACAAGAGCAGTTTCTTATCAAATGGTTAGGCTTGCCACATTGAAGGCAAATTTCATACCAAGTTTCTTCAATGTCCATCAATATCTCTGAAGTAATTGGTACTTCCAGAAGCAGACATGTCTCACTGTCAAGAAACGTCTAAGTTTTTAAAACCTTTTAAATGCCATATTCTGTAGGTCTTTCAAGTGTTGAAGATTTTCTATCTAACTGAAATATATCTCTGTATATCTAGAAAACCTAACTAATATGACTACAGTTTGACTATTATAGATTACTATTAAATGATAATTTTAATTATACATTGTATTTTTAAATGAGCTGTACAAACACATGAACAAGAGTAGGAATATACATATAACAAAAATTGAGCTTAAATTTATATCAATAAACCAAAATCCATACCAATGCAAAATATTCATCTCTATATCATTTCTCATTTATTTTGTTTTTTTTAGAAATTGTGACCATTAATCATTTATATTCAGTCCTTTCAAAATGAAAACAAATATTTATGAACAACTATTTTGGGAATTTGGGTGCAGTTTTCTCTGAACTGCTTCCTGTTGTTTGTTGAGTTAAGTAGTTTTAGAGTTCACAGAGACTGTTCAGGCGATCTTGTTCCATCAATCCACATGAGTCTGGAAGGAACCCACAGGTTCTCATCCTCTGTGAAACGAAAACAAAACAACTTTCCCAAGGTAACTTAGACTGAGACTCAAATTTTGAAGTGAAGATACTTTTAAAATAAATATGTTAGTTTAGATTAGCAGCCTATACAATAAAATGTCTCTCTGTACTTAGCTCATTCACAGGCAAAAAATTCAAAGAAAACACAATGATATACATAATCAAGACTGTGAATTTGCCATCTTTAAAAGGCTTTTTTTCTCTATTACTTTTTAATATTTATTTTATTATCTTTTCTTCTTTAATTAATGACTTTCTGTAATCTTTCTTTTTTCTGTCTTAAGCCCATGTTCATTTATCCAATGCTGTGACTCAATCAGAGGTCTTTTTCATCTGAATCTGTCTTATTGTGTATTTGTGTATCTGTAATCATTTTCTGACTATGAGAATTTGTTTTTAAATGCTAAGTTGACCAGAATTAATGCTGTGGTTTTGCCTGTTGGCTTTTCCCAGTCCTACATGGCAGAGGTATGTTCACTACCTCTGTGAGCCATGCTCACTGCCCCATCTTCAGGGATGCAGAGGGTCTATGTTGCCATTAAGTAATTTGTAACATGCTACTCAGAAAACCCATTCAAGTACTACATAGCAGTGCCTACCAAAAGAGTCAGAGCCATTCAGAACCAGGAAGCTGGCTCTTAAAGGAGCCATGAAGATTTTACTGCTAAAGCTGAGTCAGGAAGCTGTCTCTTGAAGGAACCATACCTTTACACACTGCCAGCAAACAGAGCCTGTCTGAAAATATGTGGCTACCAAGAAATTGCATTTGGCTCCAATTTTTGTGAGTCTAGAAGGCCCCCTTTGTTTTCTTAAGCTTTTTATAGTTGTATATGGATCCAGGCCAGCCTTGGGGTTCCATTTGTAAGCAGAGACTGCACTTTAGTTTCCTGGCCACCCAGACCTGAATAATCACACAGACACTATATTAATTACAACAATGTTTGGCCAATAGCTTATGCATATTTCTAACTAGCTCTTACATACTAAATTACATATATATCACAAGATTGTGGCCTACCTGTAATGTCCCAGCATCTGTCTCCTACATGTACATGATGTCTCCCTGATTTTGCCTTTTTTTCTCTCTGCATTTAGTTTAGTTTTCCCGCTTAGTTCCATTCTGTCTTTCCATAGGCCAAAGCAAAAATAAATTCTTTATTAACCAATGGTAATAAAAATTATTCACAACATACACAGGGGAATACCATATCATTGAATAGCTCAGACCATTTAGGATGAAAGTTTGAGTGAAGCAATTGGTCACAGACCTGTTGAGTTGCTTTTGAAAACCAAAGGAAATATTATTTGAGTAGTAGATGCTTGCTTTAATTGGTAGCTATTTTCATGTATGAATTATAGAAATAAGTCTAATTTTCTTTTTTTAATTCTTTATATTTCACATTCTTACTGCAGTTCCTCCTTCCTTTCCTTAGCAAATTTTCCCCCTTTATCCCAGATCCACCCCTAACTTTCAAGAGTACATTCTCTTTATCTTGTTAAGAAAAAGATTTTATATACACCTACCAACATATATTAGCATATGTATATATTCAAAGCAAATATCCAGTTTTCATTTCTGTGCATACTGCTTTATGATACAAAAAAATTTTATATAGTTCATCCTGGCCACAAACTTATTAGACTCCTGCTGGTTAAGATTGAAGATGTATGACATCATACATAATAATATCTTTGCTTTCATCTGCCAATTAATTCTTGATCATATAAGAAAAACCAAAATTATATCAGTATTTATGAAAAATTTTGTTTCATACTAGTTTATAATTTGGGCTGCCAGGAGAATAGTAAGCACTACTTATAAACTTTACATTCTTTTCATATAAGAGATATGAAATTCTATCTTCTTTGTATGATGCTAACAAGGAATTTTGCCTTGTTATTTTTATCTGGAAGGTGAGTGTAGCAATAAGTGTTGTATATGAATGTCTATTGGAGGTGGTCTTGTAATTTTAAATGTGAATATGTGTAGATTAAAGTATACATAGGAACAAATGGATTATTACTTCTAGTTGTATCTAAGGAGGTGTTTCCAGATGAGACTGGCAGGTAGATTGGCAGACTAAGTGGAGAACATTCAACCTTCAATGTGGGTGGGCTCTATATATATATGATTGACAGGGGACCCAGAGAAAACAAAAAAGACATCATTCTTTCAGAGAGCTTGCTGTGGAAATTCTCATAATGTGTAATTTTATAGCCAATTTGTTACTAAATCTCCTTTTTTATCATATTTTATGTTTTATCTATTAACTATTGTCATCCTAATAATTTAAAGTTTTATAGCAAAAATAAACTCCTTTTAATTTGTTTGTTAACTTATCTAATAGTGATTGTGTAGATGCTATTTTACAAAATAATACTTCTTAAATAAAACATGTTTTCTTTCTCCTACATTTTTATCAACAGTCGGTTTGCAGAAAATATTTATATATATGTACTGATGGAAGTAGAGGAGTTCTAATGCAAGACAAAGGAGCAAGCTAGTTGTGTTGATTTTAATATTTTATAAGAAGCAGAAAAATGATCTCATATTTTCCCAAAAAAAGTCATTTTTAATTTTTATTAGGTATTCTTACAATGTAACTTGCCATTTTATAGTTATATTTAAATTATCTTGTGAAAGAAGTGGATTCTGAATTCATTAATTAACTATTAATACATCATTACTTCAGCGAAAACAAAACTAAAATAGTCTCTCAATTTTTAAAAAATATTTGGGTTGGGTTTCTATAGATTTTTCAAATTAAAATTATTACCTGCATAATTGGTTGTTATGGAATATAATAGTACTTACCAGAAACTTTGCAGTTTCAAGGGGATGCTTTTGATATCTCAATCATGTCATCTTTATCAGATTCTCTTGATACTAAGAGCTATTTCAACTGTTCAGTGTGGCCACATATACTGCAGAGGCCTCAAGTCTAGACCAACTAAATAAACAGCTGTTCTCACCTTCCTTTACTAGTGTGTTCTGCTTGACCAGTCTCCATATCACCAAAACAAGACTAAAAACAACAGTTACAAAATCCCAAAACTGATGGCAACAGGTATTGAAATTCTATAATTTAAACTTACTAATAATTCAAGAACATTGAATTGCTTGGAAAAAAATTTGTCAAAAATAGACTTTGCTCTCAAAAAGGTTATTGCATATTGGAATAATTAAAATTCTGCTTGGATATTTCTCCCTGTTGAGTTTAACTTTATAAGCATCCTAGTTTGAAAATGTCTTGGAAAGGTTTGGTTTGATATTTTATTCTCTGAAACCTCTTTTCCCCAGAGTGTTTGGAATCTCTGCCATGATTTTAGCAATGCTAAGTACTAGATTATAGAAGAGAGTTTGTGAATTCAGGAGAGTTGCTGCCTTGATTTTAAATTAGTGCATGCAGAAATGCTTCACTATTAAATTTATCTTTGTTCTTTAAAGAGTCATTTGAAAACTAATAAAAGTGTGTATCTATAGGATTCAATACTATGAATACTCCATGTAATCACAATAAAATGATTTGTTCTGGTCAGTTAATATATACATTACCTCATATACTTATCCATTGTGCTAAAAATATTCATTTTTTAGCAATTTGAAACATAAAATAAATTTTGCTAATTTTATTTACTATAATTTTCTCATTTTTCCATTAATGTGACATTATTTGTGAGCTAACTAATTCATAAAAAAGATAGTTCATTCTGATTAATGGTTTCAAAGGTTTTAACCCATAGTCTCCTGGCTCTGTAGTCTTTCAGGGTTATCACAGCACAAATCATCATGGTAAGGGTATGTGACATGGAAAATGCTTAGCTCGTAGTAGCTAGAATGCAAAGAATTAAGAAGTTGTCAGTATCTCAGTATATTTTTCAAGAGAACATCTCCAAAGATTATACACCCTCTATATTATAACATATCAACATCACTGCAGGCTGAGAACCCAAATTCAATGCTGTGACCTTTGTGAATATGTGATGCTTGCTATGCAGTAGGCCACCAGAATTGTCCCCTCCTGTTTCACTGATATTTTAGATATTTTAACCATTATTTCCCTTTATTAGCCTACACTCTCTGTCTTCACACCTACATTCTGGTGACTACTATGATTCTCTCTTAATCTCCGTGTTTGAATATTTAGATTATACATGCAAGTGAAGTGGTTTCAGATTTATTTGTTTTGTGTCTAGATAATTGAAGTAACATAATGTGTACATTTACATATGTTATAATAAATTATATATTGTATTCTTTTTAAAGACTAAATAAAATTTGTTATATCACTATTTCTGGCAATGATTCATTTATTATCACATTGGTATTGCTCCCAACACTTGACTACCATGACTAATGAAGATCAGATGCAGACAAGTTTATGATTGAGAACAGCATGTTAGTAGCTGATTGTGAAAGAGGCAAAATAATTTAAAATGTAATAAACTAACCTAACAAGGATATATATTTGATTGATTAAAAAATTCAAATTACACACACATATGTATATATATTTGTGAGTATGTATATTTGTGTGTTTCTTTGTGTGTGTATATGTATAAGGATTACTAGTTCCTATTGTATAAAATAACATTTGTTAACTATGTATCAGAATTTGTGCCTTTTATTTATATCTTCTGATATTTCTAATTCAGTGTTGGAGAGCAAAGAACTACCTAAGCACATGATTTTATTTAATCACATCAAGGGCTCATTAGAAACACAATGACTGTTTCACCTCAAAATTTCTGATTTTTTAAGCATAAGGTGGATTATAAAGTTTCCATTTCTAACAAATTTATTAACAATGCTGACACTACAAGAATAGCAACTATATTTTAGAATATAGTTGCTTTTTTAATGATGGTCATCATACTAAATAAAAACAAAAACCATAGTGAAATGCTATTGACTCTGGCTAGAAAGAGTATAATTAAAAAAAAGACCTATGCCATGGAGCATTAGTGATGAAAAGAAGCAAGGGAACATTGATGATGGGAGGGCATTGTAACAAATGACATTTGGCATTAGGCATTTTACTTATATAAATAGTCACCTCTGAGTGGATTATTATTTACTTCTGAGCCAATAGTGCTCAATGATTGCTAAATAATCATGGTATATTTGTATAATGGAATAATGGATATATAAGGAATGAAGATATACACATAGTCACAAGGCAGATCCCTAGAAGTCTGATGGTGAATGAAAGTAATTGGATACAATCAATTGCTTGCTAACGAGCTCCCTTTATGTCATTTTTAATATAAGGAAAATTAGCCTATGGTGATAGAAATGAAATGCTGAGAGGACCATTAGGTGTCAACTGAATGGAAGGTGATGCAGGGTTGCAAAAGTATGCTATATATTGATTGAGTTAGTGATAACTTCCAGAAATGATGTTCAAATTAAAACCTCTGACTTGCACTATGAATAAATTTTGTCTCACTATTAACCATCAGATTTAGTTGGTATAGTCTTGGAGTATGGGTAAGCCTGAGATATTGGAAAACAAATTTGATGATAACTTTTGGAAAGCCAAATTCCTGCTCATTGGTAAACAACTCTCTGAGTTAGTTAAGCAGACTCGCAACCTTATAATGTGATGCACTCTGCTCCTATGCTCACTGGGGAATCGGGGAATATGTTATGAACATGAAACATAGAAGATAACCTTAGAGACCATACATGTTTGGTAGCCAAAATGATACTACATTTCTCAGGAAGGGTACATTTCAAAATGAGTTTTCATTTTATTCTTCTTGATAAAGTCCCATTTTTTTTCTATATACACTCTTAGGCAAACTCCCCTTTTTGTCAGATGGAATTAAAATAATCACCCATAAAATTAAAAAAAGAAACTTTAAAACACTCCTTAAGCCTAATACTGGTAAGATCTTAAAGTTGATGTACATTATAAGCTCTCATCTCCAGCTAGGAATATATGTTTGAGTATTATGGCTTGCATATCAATCCTATATCAAATATTTTTCCTGTATTCTCTGTAGGTTTTGTTTTGTCTGTTTGACTTCTGACATTCTTCCTTTGGATAATAATTACCTACTTACATAGAGATACCGTGGTAGACCTGTGAAATTTCTGCTAATTTTTCCAAGGTTAATCTTTCAATTTTTTTACCTGGTAATTTTAGCTGAATAGGCCTAATGTCCCTGAATTCTTTGCTGGTGTATATCTTATTTCGGGCAGGTAAACCTATGTAAATGAGCTTTTCAGTATAAAGGTAACTAAAACTTTGTAAGCCAATATCTGGAATATTCTTTTACTAAAGTTACATTTTTGTTCTTTAAACATCAAAATTAATGTGGTGCAAAAAGTATCACAGTCATTATGTTGAAAATATGTTTGAGGGCAATAAAGGAAAACTAGTTGTTTTGGTTTTAACTCATAATTTGAATCCAAACGTGCTTTAAAAATCACCTGTCAATGGTCATTAAGCTAAAACTACATTTGAAGGAATTGGTTGAGTAGTAATGTGGGTGGATGTGCCAAGTCTATTCTTTTCAAAATACTTTTTAGGATGTTTACATGGTTTCTGCATTTAGGAAGATTTGGTTTTTTTGTTTTGTTTTGTTTTTATATAACAACATTGGTTCTTAGAGCTTGCCAAATACTCCCCATAACTCTTCATTTTTAAAAAGCTACTTAGCAACTCTGCTTTCTATTATATACACACCTTGGATATGATAAGCAAATTAATGACAATAGATTTCTTTCCTGCACTGTGACTCAGGAGGAGAAATCCATACCGAGGTGGGAAGGGGGTTTAGCTGTGTTACCTGAAGGAAAAAGGGGCCTGAGTTTTTACACAAAGATATTTGCTGAATGTCATGCCTAACTGTGCCAAAGTTTAGTCAGTTTTCCTTCTACTCCAGGCATTAAAGCCATCAACATCTTAGCATGATTATATGTAATGAAAATTATGCACTCCTAATTTAATATAACCAGTTGATAAGACTGAGTTACGACTGAGATACAATCTGCTTGTATGACTCCATACCTGCTTAGGAATCAAAAAGCCACGAGGAATGGAAGGAAATAAGAAGTATGTGTGGCCTCACCATGTGTTCTTTTCTTCATTGCCACTGCCACCTACCACAAGTCTGATTTATTCAGGTTTAAGTCTGCACTCGCAGCACTATTTACATTGGGAAAATATAATTTGCATGTCACCATCTGTGAAGAAAGATTATTAAACAATAAAGGATTAAGAGATAAACAGCAAAGCCTCAAAGCAATTCATTGAGTCCAAAATATAAATGCTGCGATTCTGAAAGATTTGTTTAAGGGCTTGCAAACTGTTCTGAGGTGCTGACTCCATTCTAGAAATAGAAAGCAGTATAAAATATGAAAAATGCTTTGTTGTTAGATTACTAAGTATGGCTTAGCATGCTTTTTGATTAATTTGGTTCTTTTTTTAACTTTCTGCCAGGCTGATTTGATTTCTTTCCACACTTTAATAGTGTAATTATTACAAAATTCAATCTTTTATATGGGACAATTTGTACCCTCAATAATGCTTACAAAGAAGTTGTATCTCCATTTAACATTTATTCTCAAGATAATGATTGTTCTCTCACTAATACTTCCCAAGCAAATACAATATACATTAAAGCCAGTAATTTTGTTTCTTTTTAAATTTCTTTTTCAAAGTTAATTTGTCTGCCTAATGATAAGTCTTTAGTTTTAGAAAAGCATTTGTTAAGGAAAAAGTAGATTCTTTTTATTGAGACATGTATTGGGATATAAGACAGCAGCTATGTAATATCTTAGTATTAACTCTAACACACTTAGGTGAGCCAAGCTTTTCTGGGATATCTCGAGGCAGGGCAGAATGGGGCATCTATGAGGAACAGCAAAGCTACTGTCATGGTTTATTGAGAGTGCTATTAGTTCTAAACACAATCTAATTCTGATTTTTCTGAGTAAGCTCAGTAAAAGTCATTATTTGTAATAGAAATTGATTAAAATTAACACAAAATGAGCAAGATTAAAGAACAAGAGCCTAAAGAAGCAGCTTAATAGATGATTACTCTCATATGTAGAATGTAGTATTCTCAAAAAATAAGTCAAATTTTAGCCAATGGGAATTAACTGCTAATTTCAAATATAAAACTCACCTCAGAGTCTCTCATCTATTATGCTTACATGTCTTACTAGTGATATAGAATGATAATGACATCAATAGATTATGATCGGGAAGACAATATTAAGAACAGATGTCTCCTACTGCCCAATATTATAGCACACGTTTTCAGTTGTGAAAACGACTCATTAAATGAGTAACAGACATAATAAAAAAATGTTGAAGAGCCTGAAGCAGTGAAGTGTGACTATGCTAACATGTGGGTCAAAAAAAATCCCATTTATTAAGGCAATGTAGACAAAAAGGGCCTAGGGCTCTAGATAAAGTTGTCTTACCATAAAGGAGGTTAAAATTGGAAAGATACAACTAAGTGATATATTAAGTGATATTTAGACTATTGTAATTTGAGCAATAAGGGTATATCTGAAGAAAGGATTGGTTAATGTGGAGTATTATAGAATTCTACAAGTTTTAAATTAATTTAATATTTCTTCAACATTTGAGAGACTGACCAATCTAGAGTAATATATTCCTGTTTTGCTAGTATAAAAAAATGAATGCTTTGTATATTTTTTCTTTGTTTTAATTTTAGAGAAGGGTTTCCTAGATCTTATAAGAGGTTAAGTATTATATTGCTGAGATCTATCTCTTGTCTTCTATAACTTCCTTTTAAACATACAGATTTTATTTCAAATAAAGAAGGCTAATAGGTTGAAGAAGCACGAGCTTGCAGAAGGGAAGAATATCTGTCAAGTAAATTCTTTCTGCAGTGATACGTCACTAGTTTTTAAAATTTTATTTCATGTATCATCTATCCTAGGAATGCAGGAAAGAGTACTACTGGGGTATTATCCTTTAAGTTGTAAAGATTAAAGACTCCATGAATCTGAGAAAGAAAACAAAAGGAGTACATTGGAGAGTTTGAACAGAGGAAAGAGAATGGAGAAATTATGTAATTATAATCCCCAAAATAAAAGAAAGACTAAGTGAAATACAACTTTAATAATAACTCATAGTAAAACATTTAGTAGTGTCTTTGCTCTCCATAATGATAATTGTGGACTAGTGTAGTTTTTGCAGGCCTGTTGCTGATGCCTGTGTGCACTCTTCCCATTGCCTGGGAGGCAGGCAGTGGGAAGACATGAAGTCAATGGCACAGATTCTGGGATTTTTCAATACAGAAGCTCTTTATTGTAAACAGGTGATGGAGGAGGGTCATCTGTCTATGGATGATGGAGGAGGGTCATCTGTCTATG
>LOJH01024932.1:0-15112 GCA_001685095.1 Ellobius talpinus
CATTCTCCAGCAGAGAATCCAGTACAGAAGCAGGCGGTGGATTATCCCAGGCCCAGCTGGGCCCTCACATTCCATCCACCCCCTCCCAAGCTCTGAGTGCCAGCCGTGGCCGGCTCCGGTTTTGCCTGTCCCTTTTCTGCCTTCTAATGGTGGAGATTTATCATTGCAATGCAGCTCTCGGCTCTCCCTCAGGTTCACCAGCTAGCTGTTCCCAAGCCCCAAGTGTGATTCACCAAGGAGGAGGCAGCGGTGATTCATCTCCAAGGAGCCTTCCCACGCCCACACCTGCTTCATATAGAAGGGGTTTCCTGGACAGCCCCTGCCGAGAAGCCTAGGTGGAAGCCCGAAACCGGGAACCTGTTTCAAATGCCTGGGGTAGGATTAGGGGCTGCAGGAGGTGTCAGAAATGAGAACCTGAACATTGCCCAAGTCGGCTCTCACCGCTTTTGTGGGGCAGCTCAGTGAAAAGAGAAATGACCTCACTATCAGCTTCCCAGGTACGTCTGGGTGCTGTCCCTGACTCACTCTGCAATGTTGGGTAAGTGGTACCACACCTCAGAATCTAAACCTTTTTGCCAGGAGGATCACTTTTAGTATCCCCTGCACCCTAAAATAAGCTTTGAAGTTCTTTTTCTTATCAAACTGCGTGAAGTCATTCACAATCTGTTCTATAAATCTTAGCCACAGCTCTCCCCTTGCAGCATGGTCATTACAAGAGAAGCCACACCTTACATTCTTAATTGCTGTTCCTAAGAAGTGTGTGCATTCCTGTGGCTGCGGAGGACCTATTGTGTGCCAAGTTTTTCCATAGATTATCCCACCTAGTTCATAAGACAATCCCAGGAAGGTGAACCATCTCACCCTCCTTTATAGAAATGAAAATTGGGGCTCCAGGACATGTTCCCACCCAACACATAAGGGAGGAAAGAAAACTTGAAGACGGGTGATTTTGCAGTGTTAAACGTCTGTATGCTCCAGCCACCAGTGTTGCCAAGAGGCCTTAAGGATAGTTGCTGCCCCATCTGTCCAGCAAGTTAGCCTCAAGTCTCAGCCACACTGGGGTCCAGGAGCCCATCTTCTCAGCGTCTCCACTTCTGGCACAAAAAGGTCTCCACAACCTTTTCCTGTTGACTTCAAATATACTGTGGCCCAAATTTGAAATAAACTAAAAAGAAACCTTTGTGAGCACCCCCACCTTCCAGTAAAGACTGGGTCTTATTCATTTCTGCGCGCACCGGATCTCGTCCACGTCAGGTGCTGCTGCGTGACACCGGGGTGGGGGCGGGGGTACTGGGGACGGGAGCCCTCCCTCTCCTCACTGCCTGAAAGCCCACCAGTCATTACAGTAGCAAATAATGTCTCCTCTGCGTCCCAGGAGCAGCAGTGAGACAGGGTTGGAAAATAGAGCCTCGGAGAGCTACAAATCCCCAAGGAATGACCACAGGAAACATCCTGCCATGGGGACCAGAAAAGGGGAGCTGAGCAGAATCTCCAGAGGGCAAGAATGGAGCCTGGAGGCAGACAGATAGAAGAACCAGGCTTCCCATGTGCCACAAAGAGCACTGCCATCCACCCAGTGGCCCAAACCAGACACTTGGCTTCCTCCCAGCCTCCGCTTCCCCTGGCTGCAAACCAGATGTCTGGTCAGCCTGCTTATTTCTAAGCATGCCTGGTCCCTGTCCACACTGCTTTAGGCCTCATTCAAATCATCTGGTCCTGCCCCAGATGCTCTCCCACCCCTGCTCCTGGACCTCACTCCAACCCTCCTCAGCTCTGCCCTCCTCAGCTCTACCTCCAGGGTAACTCTTGAAAAGTTCAAATCTCTCCAGATTAGAGCATTCAGCGAATTCCCACTGCTTTTAGGATACCAAGGAGTGGCATGCTATCCTTAGCACGCTAACTTTGCTGTGGTATATCATACTTTCTCATGCCCCCAAACCTGTGCCCATGCCATGTACTCCCGTGGAAAGCCTTCAGCGGAGCCACCTACCAGCCTCTTTGATTTCTTTTCTCTTTTTTTGGAAGAGGGATTTTATTATTTTATGTGTATGAGTGTTTATCTGAATGTATGTCTGTGTGCTACATTCATACAGTGCCCAAGGAAACCAGAAAATGGTGTCAGATCTCCAGGGACTGGGGTTACAGACTTGTGAGCCATCGAACCTGGGTCCTCTGGAAGAGCAGCCATGTGCTCTCAACCACAAAGTCATCTCTCCAGCCCCATCACAAGCCTCTTAATCACCCTTTGATTTGAGCTCAGCTCAAAGGTTATTTCCTCCAGGTACGTCCCCAAATCTATTTCCCGGATCTCCTGCGTGCTCGAGCACATTCATGCTCTCACTCAGGTGCTTCTCTATGCTGTCCCTCTGCCTCTTGCTTTTGGCTCTACAACATCATTTTTATTAATTCTGACTTCAGATATCTCTCCCCCTGGAAATAGACACAAGCTTCATGAAGTCCTCCATTGCCTAGTGCCTAGCACAAAATAAGTGTTTGATGGATGGTGGATGGAGGCTCAAGCGCTGTCCCTCAGTGCCAGAATCGTCTCCCCTCCCTGTATTATCCCACCTCCAGTTCCCTTACCCAATCCCTGACCCTTCTGAAAACTGCCTCGTTTGCATTCTATGGAATCAGCTCTCTCCAGTGCTAGCAGAAGCCTTGCTAGCGATGGAGAGGGAGCATCTTAAAGCCCCCTTCTTGGAAGATGACTCACTCCACTATCCTCTCCACCTGCATGAGAAGAAGACTGTTCTCCCTTCACCACTGATGCTGCTCCCTCCCAACCAAGCTAACCACATGAGAAGGGTACCCTTTTGTGTTCCCTTCCTCCACTAAGAGCCCACCACCCCCATGGGTCCCATTGCTGGGCAGCTTCTGTCCATGGTGAGGTGTGGAGAAGGACTATGCTGGGTGACTTTCCTAGGGAGACAAATAACTGTAGTGAACTGATGAGTTTGTTGGGGTTCCTTACTGGAGCTTGGATGACTCAAAGGCTGCTGCATTACCAAAATTAGTTACCTTGCACTGCCTGCAGGCAGCTCAGCAAATCAACAAGGCCCCTCTCTCTCCCCAGAAGTCCTCTCTGCTTCTATCCTTTCGGGGAGGCACCTCTGAATTCTGTTTTAGGAGCTTCCTGAGACAGGGAAGTTTTGTTTACTGCCTGAGGCTTTGAGGGATGTTTAAATCCTGAAGAAATGTCTATACACCTGTCCATGATATATATAATGATCTTGGGGCTGGAAAGATGGTTCAGCAGTTGAGAGCACTGGGTGCTCTTCCAGAGGCACCAGGGTTCTTAGAACCCACCCGACAGCTTTAATTCCATTTCCAGGGGATCCGGTGCCCTCTTCTGGCCTCCTTGAGCACTGCATGCTCACAATGCAGAGACATACATACAGGCAAAACACCCATAAACCTAAAGTAACACAAAGATCTTATTGGCCTAGTTACTTTTCCCATCACCAGGATAAAAACACCTAAAGGAAGAAACTCAAGAAAGGAAGAGTGTGTTTGACTCACTACTCGAGATAGCACAGCTCATTGTGAGGAAAGCTCGGAAGCGTGAACAGCTCCTTGTGGGGGTAGAAGGACCCTTGGGCACTCATGTCATTAGCCAGAAAGCAAAGAAGTCCACCAGATGCTGGGCAAGGCTGCAACTCCTTAAGGCCTGCCTCCCAGTGACCAACTTCCTCTAGCTAAGTCCCACCTTCTAAAGATTTCTTAATTTCCTGAAACAGCACTACCTGTTGTGGGCCAAGTTTGTAAACACATGAGCCTGTGGAGCGCAGTTCCCATCCAAACCATAACATCCTGTGCCTAGCTGGATGGTCATCCCATAACACAGGACGCATTCACGTATTCAGTACAACTTTAAAAGCCCCTGGAGTTGCTGGGGGGTGGCTCAGTCCAGAAAGTGACTGCTGCTCAAACAATATGAACCTGAGCTCAAATCAAAGGGTGAACCTGAGTCAGAAATCATATAAATAGTTGGGAATGGCAACCCATACATGTAACCCTAGTGCTGTGGGGTAGGAGACAGGAGGATTGTCACAGCTTGTTGGTCAGCTAGTTGATGAGCCAATTGATGAGCTCTAGGTTCAGTGGGAGACCCTGCCTCAGATAATAAGTTAGACAGAGATTAAAGAAAATATTCATACTTAGCCTCTGGCTTCCATGTGTATGCACACACACAAAAAAATCATATTAAATATATACACATATTATATATTATATAAGTTTATATAATATATTAAATATATGCTATATATATGCATCACAAGAAATAAAAAGTAAATAAAGACCAAAACGTCCTTGTGCTCTTAGAGTTCCAACACTGTTCAGAAGTCCAAAGTCTCTTCTGAGACTCAAAACAAACCCTTAACTAAGAGCCCATGGAAAACCAAATATCAAGTTACATACTTCCAGTGTACAATGATACAAACATATCCATTCTAAAACAAAGGAATGGAAAAATATCAAAAGAATAGCAGACTAAAGAAAGACCAGAATTCAAACAGACCCCAAAGTTTATCTGCAAAACCCCTATCTGCCCTTCCTGCAGCTTCACCTTGACTCGTGGTCCTGTTCACGTCAAACTGTTCATCTTCCCCATTTTTTCTCTCCGCTATCTGCTCAGAATTCTCACCGAAAACCTAGCTAAAGGCAGTGATCAATAATCCTGTGACAACAGGAGTGCTCTGCAACAGCTCCACACCCAGCATCTGGGTCGTGACAGCATCTTCCGGGCTCCATCACATCTGTACAGTCCTGTCCCTCCAGCCCTGCATCCTGTAGCATGTGTGCTCTCTCTTGGCCTGGGCCTTTTCAGTGCCTGCTTAAAAGTCCAAATTTCTGGCATCTCCTACATCCTGGGCTCTCCCTTGAAACTTCATGCACAGCGCCCTCACGCAAGGACTCCCTGCAGAGAATGTAGCATTGCTACATATTGCCAGACGTCAGCAACTTTGGGTAACCTTGCTGTAAACTTCCATCAGCCCATGAGTCTGGAGTTTTGTTTGCCTGCCAAACCAGTACTACATGGAAAATAACACCAAGTTCTTACTGCCAACTTGAAATGTAGCCTGACCCATTTGGACTGTGGCCACAGTATCCAAGGACCTATGTGACCTATGTGGTTTCCCTAGGCAGCCATTTTCAAGCAAGCAACCCCCAGGTGGAGGCACTCTCCTTTTCAGCTTCCCTTTCAAATGAGGGCTTTCAGATAGGTTTTCATCTTTATGCCCTGAGGCCTTCAGTGGGTAAGACCTCGCCTTTAATGCGCCATTCCCACCATCCCAAAGCAAGCTGCATAGGGTCCTTAGTTGTGCTCCTGTCCTTGCGGCTGGAGCTGCTTTCTCTGCAAAACCCCTATCTGCCCTTCCTGCAGCTTCACCTTAACTCATGGTCCTGTGCACATCAAACTGTCCATCTTCCCTTTTTTTCTCTCCGCTATCTGTTCAGAATTCTCACCAAAAACCTAGCTAAATCACATGGCAACCTGAACTCTGTGCTGTCTGGCAATGTTCTCCACAGAACAAATCAGTCCATTGCTTCTGAACGCAACAGCACTCAAATTTTTAGGACACAACATACAACCAATTTCTTTATCTGAATGTAACATAAATGGCATCTAGCCCAGTGTCTGTTACAGTCCTGCTTTATTTTCAGGTGTATTTGGTTTTGTTTGTTTTTCCTTGCTTTTCATTGTTCTCTTTTGTCTCTTTTTTTGTGTAGTTCAAGCTGGCCAACTTGCTATGTAGCCAAGGATGACCTTGAACTCCCAATCCTTGGTGCCTCCACCTTCCAAGAACTTGGATCACAGGCATGCACTGCCACTCCCAGCCAGTTCTTCCCCTCTGTATCCTCATGAATACAAACCGTGTCCATCTTTCTGGCAATAGTATGGTCTCCTGAACACTTATCAGAATGGCCCAGGAAGCTCTGACTACAGTGTTAGGGCCTCTCTGGCCCACAATTCTAAATTCCTCCACATTCCTCCCAAAGAGCAAAAAACATTAGAATCAGTTTTTTGGTTTTGTTTTGCTTTGTTTTGCTTCTGTTTTTCGAGATAGGGTTTTTCTGTGTAACAGTCCTGGCTATTCTGGAACTCGCTCTGTAGACCAGGCTGGCCTCAAACTCAGAGGTCCACCTGCCTCTGCCTCCCAAGTGCCATGGTCGGTTTTATGACAGCAACAGCTTTCTGTATTAGTTAGTTCTTCATCACTTTAGCCAGCCCTTGACAGCTTCTAGAAGAAAGGATTTATTTGACCTCATGGTTTGTCTGATGATAATCCAGTGCAGAGGAGGTTGTGACTGTGGGTGGCTTCATGGCTGTAGGAGCATGAGGCAGTTGCTTGCTCCAGGGTGCCATCCAGGAAGAAGAGCATCCATGATGTGCCTGAGAAGGCTATGAGGACTACTCCTGTACCTCAAGTCTGTAAATAGGCCCCAAGTCCAAGGGTCTCTCAATCTCTCAAGATGAGCGACCATCTAGGAACCAACTATTCAGACATATGAACCTGCAGGAGAGAATTACCATTCAAACCACAACATAGCCTCAGCTCCAGACTACATCATCTAGTCCATGGCTGTGACTGGGAGCCTTGCTTGAGTCCTCCTCAGAGCTTCAAAGAGAAGAAGGTTGTAATAACTAGCACCCTCCAAACCCCAAACTCTTCACCTTCTCAGCCTCTCTGCGGCCATTTACAACCATTCACTAGAGTCATTTTTCAGGGGATGTGGGTCAGGAAATAAAAACTTTCTTGTTTCCCCAGCCTCTATCCACCAAAACTGCCATTGCATCCTAGTGAAAGCCAATGAGAAGGAACACAATGAAATGGACCGTGCAGAAGGCCCTAGAGTATGGTTCCTTTAGAGGGGCCCTAGAAATTCCGAGCCCTTTCCCTGCCCTTAACCCTATACATCTCTTCATCGACAACCTTTTCAATAAACAAGAGAAAAGATAATTAAAGAAGTAAATAGCCTTGAAAATATAAAAGAAGAATAAGGTAACTGTGGTTCAGTGGTAGACCATTCTCCTGGAGAGAGTAAAGACCTAGGTTCCATTCCCAAAAAGGAAGAAAGAGATTGTGAAATAGGCTCCAATAAACAACACCTTCCTGATAGTCAATGAACAAATTCTAAATACTAAATGGATAGCCTTTGTGAAGAAACTCAGAAGGCTGGTGTCAAGTGCTTGCCTTAACCTGGGCAGCAGAAACTGGCAGATTCGGGCTATAAAATTATGGAAAAGTGGGGCTAGCGAGGAAGCTTAGCAGGTAAAGGTGCTTGCTGCCAACCTGAGCCCCACACGGTGGAGAGAGAAAGGACTCCCACAGGTGTCCACACATAGATAGGCAAATATGAACAATCTAAAGGAAGAGAGACTGCCTTAGCCACAAGGTTAATCAGTAACAGTAAGGGGACGGCGAAGCTCCAGGGATGCAGCTTTCCCTAGGACAGTCACAGGCTGGGAATGAACCTTAGAAAACTGTTTCTGAAGTTGAAGAAACATTGCTGTCCTACTACACAATTTGGTTGACTATTTCGTTCTATTCTGGATTTTTGTTCTCTCTCTCTCTTCCTTGCTAACAGGGCCTCACTATGCAACTTAGGGTAGCCTCCAACGCAAGTTCCTTCTGTCTCAGACTCCCAAGTGATGGGGTTGCCAGCAGCTGTCAGTAAACAACTTAAAACCATCATTTGTATTCAGATCCAGTCAATCAACAGTAAAGGACATCTAGAAGTGTGAGATTCCTCAGAATATTGGATTTCCATATTCCATGGTCACTGTAACCCATGTCAGGGACTCCATCTGCAAATACAACATATCTAAAACCAAACCAGAAACTCACTTTTCCCTCGTAACAGCTCTTCTTCTCCTTAAATTGCTAAGGAACACAGCCTGCGAGGAAGTGAGCTTAGAGGTTGCTGTGACATTTGAGGGACTCCAACTCCTGCTGAACCATCCAAAGAACTTTCGGAGTGTTGGGTTTCTTTTTACAGGCTAACTGGAAAATTTGCAGAGGAATGGTGATGTGAGTATACAAACCAGATTGGGGGGGGACATCAGGGTCACCAGGCACTTGTTTAAAATATGAATCCATCTCTCGCAATGAGACTTTTAAGTGGATTTCTTAATACTAGTTGGGAAAGGAGCATATTCAATGTACTTTTTCTAAAAGGCTCTCCAGAGAGAAAAGTAGACTTATTTTCCAACATTAATGAATCAATACATATTAAATAGCTGCCTCTATTAGAATCTTCAAATAGTACAAAATAGCAAACGATTTTATAACATAAAACATTTTCCAAACATCATCCTCTCTTCCTCCCCAATGATAGAACCCAGGACTTGCACGTTCTAGGCAAGCACCCTACCAATGACCTACAATTTACCTACAAATACGAATGAATAGCGTGGAATAATCTTTTTGTGCACTGTGAAGCTGGGTCTCTGCCAAAGCACCTTCTGATTGGTTTAATAAAGAGCTGAGCAGCCAATAGCTAGGCAGAAGAAGCTAGGTGGGAATTCCAGGGAGAGAGAAGAACTCTGGGAGCAAGAGAGGTGGGGCTAGCCAGTGAGTTGAACATACAGTACTGAGTGAAGGTAAAGAGCCAAGCAACAGAATGCAGAAAATAAATGGGTTAATTTAAGGTATAAGAGCTCGTTGGAAACAAGCCTAAGCTAAGGTCAAGCTTTAATAATTAATAACAAGTCTCCATGTCATTATTTGGGCACTGGTGGTCCAAAGAAAGGCCAATGACAGCTGACCTACATTGTTACCAAATAGTATAAATGTGTTAAATATAAGAGTTTCAAATTTTGTAATACATTTTAGTTCTACATAATTAAATAATAGTAAATTAAATTAATAAATTAAATTAAATAATTTATTATTTAAATTAATAGTAAATTAAATAATCTGCATGATTATTTTACAACAGTTACCATCATAATGCTAGAAGGCCCTGCTTCTCCCACAGCTGTGCCTCTGATTGTCCTGATTGGTGTGTACTGGCAAGATAAACTCCTTTAGTAATCTGGGTGGCATATCTTACTTCCTTTCTTTCTGTATTTCTTTGGTTTTGTGGTTTAGAGCATGGAACCCAGGGTTTCACACATGATAGCTCTACCATGGAACTACAAACCAGCCTATATTTTTGTTTAAGAATTAAATTGGTCGCTTAGTATATTAGCTGCATTAATCTCCCTACTCACATTTATGCAGTTCTAGAACTATGCATTTTATAAATTCTTTCCCCAAAGAATTCCAGTTCATCTCCTTTTTGTTTTATTTTCTTTTAGAACCTGTTTATTCTTGGGTAGTATTTGTGATTATGCATCCACTTGCCACTGCTCACAGTCCATAGCTATGCTCATACCTCAGAGTGTCCTCAGTTTTCAGTTTGCAATGGCAAGATAGACTCCAATATTAAGCTGGGTGTAGCCACTAAAATACACTTCCTTTCAGCTCGGATCAGGATGCCACACCACAAGCTAGAGAACATCCTTTCAGTGGTTTCCCATGTCATAGATCAATCAATCAGGGCACACATGAGAGGATGGTTTATTCCGTGTCACTTTTCTACTTCAAACTGAAACCAGTTAGACTTCTGTATCCGGCTGCTATTTTAACTCTTTGCCTGTGAGGAGGTCCTATCTGTACCATTGCCCCTCCACACCCCAGCTCTGGAGGCTGGAGGCAGGCTTCCAACTCCCACAGGTCCTTACTCAGGTACGGAGGCCCTGCCGTTTCAGAGTTCTGACCCCTGGTGCCTGAAGAGCTCAGGACATCTGTGCCCTGGCCGTCAACTCCTCGTGGCCTCTCCTAGCCAGAAGCTGGAGGCTGTTTTAGCAAACACTCAAGCCTCGGTGTCAGGAAGCCTTGAGGCTGAAGCCGGGCTCCCGTTGCCAGAAGAGAGGGCCAACCACAGTGTAACTCGGGACAGTGTTGCTTGGTGACACCGATGCTAAGCAGAATCCACGTACATGAGCGTGATTAGCATTCCTCTCAGAGGTGTCCACCGCAAGGGCCACGTCCTGGTGTGTTCGATGAACTCAGGGAAGTTCCTCATTCCAGAAAGGGACAATAGCCAGTTTCGGGAGCAGAGACAGGTGACACAAGGGCGCAGTGTTTTTAAAACGCAGGGCATTACTCACGAGGAAGTGGTTTCAGAGATCAGTTATGATAAAAGAGTTAAGACTTTGGGATCTGGACTTGAATCTCAACCCGATAATTAGCATTAATTCTATTAATTATGACCTTTCAGAGGCTGAAGAGATCGCTCAAAGGTTGAGAGCTTCTGCTGCTCTTGCACAAGAGGACTAGCGTTCAGGTCCCAGCACCAACACCAGGTGGCTCACAACTGCTTAGAACTCCAGCAGAACTCCAGCTCCAGGGCACCCGAAGACTCTTCTGGCAGGTGCTCACACGCGTACGCACACTCAAACATACAGAGATAAAAACACTTATTATATTTTTACTTTATCTTATTATTCTCATTCTTGTTCGTCTCACCATGTCATGTCGCCTTGCCTGGCCAGCTACTCACTCTGCAGATCATCCAGTCTTTAAACTTAGAGATCCGTTTGCCTCTGCCTCATAAGTGCTGACTAACAGTGTGCGTGACCACACCCAGCCATGGTGGTTTTAATCTTTCGGGAGCTGCAGAAATGAACAGTTAAGAGTCCATACCTGTAGAGGACCAGAATTGAATTCCCAGGCCCCGTGTTAGGCACCTTACAACCACCAGCTCCAGGGGGATCCCAAACTTCCCTCTTCTGACCACCACAAATACGCACGTATATTTATACACACACATGCACATACAACTGCATATCACTCACACACACACACACACACACACCTGCCCATCAAACCACCCTAAGTTTAATCTTCAGTGTTATAATGGGAAATGTCCCCATTGGCCCCCATCTGGCTGCCCCGTTTTGGGAAACTATAGAACTTTTAGGATGTGGGGCCCACCTGGAGGAAGAAGAACAGGTCTTGAGGGTTAGAGCCAGGCCCAACACCCATTCACCACTCTGCTTCTGGGCTTGCTGACCGAGTGTACATGATCTGCCCTGCTCTCTCCAGCTGTCCCAGGATGATTGGCTGGGAAACCAATCCAACCGCAATCCAAAAGGAATCCTTCCTCCTGTAAGTCACGACTTTCAGGCTTTTTGTCGCTGCTATTACATTCAGCACTTCAGCTAAGAGACAAGCTCACCTCAAGCTCACGGGATCACAAAAGTTGTGTTGACAAAGCTCCTTTGGTAACCTGCTTGCCTAGCATTCAAGAATTCCTGGGTTTAACCTCTAGCACCCCATAAATTGGTGTAGTGATATACTCCTTACCCAGGGAAAGTGGAGGCAGGAGGATCGAGACTTCAAATTCATCTTCAGCTACATAGTAAGTTCAAGTAAGTCTGGGATACATAAGCCCTTATCTCAAAATAAATGAATAAACCTGTTTTCACAGAGCGTTGGAGTAATTCACAGGATCAGTGAGCCAGCCTCGGAGACTACAAGGAATTAAACATCATCCATCGATCCACTGGCCACATGTTCTTCTAGCCTTGTAAACCTAGGATCTGCTTATTAACGCAGGAGAAAGCCCTGACTGGCCCTGCTTGGTTCAGCTATTCTGTCATTGCCAAATCCCTGTAGCCAGAGAGACGAAGGGCTATGATTAACCAGGGTAAGGTCAGATTCTGGGACCCTTACTAAAGAAAGAAAGCAAGTGTCACACAGCAGCCACACTGTGTGCTCTTACACAGTGCGTCTCTGCAATCACCACTCTACTCCTCTGTGCAGAGTCCTATCCCATCCCACAGATCAAATGAGCGGACACATGTGATCTTCACATGAACTCAATGCACGTTAGTAGAAGCATCTCTGTGATATACACGGGATATACCCAAGAACTCATGCATGTTATTAGAAGCAGCTGTGGAAAGAAGAAACCAGGGCTGCAGAGATGGCTCTTTGGTTAAGAACACTGGCTGTTCTTGCAAAGGACCTGGGTTCAATTTCCAGCACCCACCTAGAAATATTCCCTACCAGGAGAGACATACACCTTTGTCAGGCTTACTTACATGGCCGAAGTCTACTGGGGTAGACCTGCAATCCCAGAACTTGAGATAGGAGGATCAGAAGGTAGCTTCAAGGCTAGCCTCAACTACATAGCAAGTTCAAAACTAGCCTGGATTATATGAGAATAAGGATCTGTCTTGGAAAGAAAAGGGGGAGGGGAGGGAGAAAGAAATCTTATTCACATCCAGTTATTTCCCACCAACTCTAGATTCACAGAGGGACTTTCCTTCTGGGAAGACACAAAGCTAATTCCTGGAATATGGGAATAGGGAATTGACCTCACTGTCACAGAACCAGTCTCTTGGGACAGGACCATCCCCTGAATGAAGTGATGAAGGGCAGGCAACCTGAACCTGCCCAACTTTAAAACACAGAAGCATTTCCTCTGTCAAGGAAAGAAGGCAAGCAGCAGGCAGGCGAGAAGAACTAAAAGTACTGAGTACTGCTCACATGCTATCTAATTCCTAGACTTTCAAACCGTGAGTTAACAACCCTGTGTGGGTCAAACTGGTGTGTGTGTGTGTGTGTGTGTGTGTGTGTTTACAGGGGGTTGTCACAAAAACTTTCGCAATAGCAAAAGATTTCAGAACAAGCAAACAATGATCGATTCAAAAGCTAACACACATGAACCAGAGTGTGGGGGGTCACACAACTTCACTGCAGCCTTAGGGGTTATGAGTACAGACAAACAAGCCCTTTGCACTATGGGACCCATTGTCCCTCACAGCACGACAAACGCTGTGGGAGAAGGTTGTGTGCAAGGACCCTTAGAAACCTTGACTCAGAGGAAACCTGGATTCCCTGAAACTGGAGTCACAGGTGGTGCTGGGAACCAGCCCTCAGTCCTCTGGAAGGGCAGCCAATGCTCTTTTACCTACTAAACCATCTCTCCAGCCTGGAAAACAATGATTGTCATCGTTCTTCAGCAAATTAGTAACAAACTAGTGTATTTTTGGAATGTGTTATGTTTAGATGTTTGATTTTAAGAATTACTGCTTGAGACTGTACATGATGGTGGTGCACCTCTTTAATCCTAGCCCTCAAGAGACAGAGACAGACTAATCTCTGAGTTCAAGGCCAGCCTGGTCTACAGATTAAGTTCCAGGACAGCCAGGGCTATATACAGTCTCAAAAAAATTAAAAAATAAAAATCAATTTTAAAAATGGTGGTTTGTGGACCCTGGGATGTAGTTTAGTCGGTAGAGTCACCTGTTTCCCATGCGCGGTCTTGGTTTTAGATCCTGACGCTGCATAAGCCTGGTGTGGTGGAGCAAGCAGGAGGCTCAGCTCAAGGCTACACTGTAAATTCAAGGCCAGCCCAGCGTATGTGAGAGCCTGTCTCAAAAAAGGGGGGGGCAGGGGAAGGTAGAGGAGATGGCTCACCAGGTAAAGGCTCTTATTGCTGTATATTTTAAAAAAGGTTTTATTGAAACTGTAGGAGTTGGTGGCACATACCTGTAAGGCAGGTGGATCTCTGTGAACTTTAAGGCCAGCCTGGTCTATACAGGGAGTTTCAGGTTAGCCGGAGCTACAGAGAAAATCCTGTCTCGGTGAGGGGCGAGGATGAAGCCTATGGAAACCCACTACTTTGTAAGCTACTTTTTTTATTTTAAAAGGAGTTTGAACACAGATACCCTCCATGAGTGGACAGTGTGTTCCTAGAAGACATGAGTTACTAACTGAAAATCTCAATGTCAAGTACAGGCTATGCCCCTATGGTTATTAGTCTGGGAAGTTTCAGAGCCCCCTAAAAGAATACAGGGTATCGCCATCGCTCTTGTTTGCCTACCTCAGCTGGGTGGTAAGATGCTATTGCTGAAGACACCACACACTTCTGTTCAAACCTGGAGAAATCAAGATGGAACTGAACTAGAAGTTTCCTCCCTCCTAGCTAGCTTTCAGGGTGACAGAGGTGCTATACAGGCCACTGGAGAAGAAAAGATACCAATGATCCTACCCACCAGGGGATCATGCATGCTATGATAATTAACTGCCCAGCAAGATACCATGGTGGCATGACAGTTATTGGAGTAACCAGTCACTTGCTGGGTGGGCTGGAGGCTGGTCCACAGCAGGAAATTTATGTCTGGCACTATATACCTAGTCGAAAACCTCTGCCCTGGGGTGGGGGTGGGTGAGAAAGACTACGTTTTCCTGCTAAATTGATGTGTCAAACTGCCTTCAAAATACTTTCATTCACAACCATAGACTAGTGCTGCTCTCAGCCTTGCTCAGAGACTTCATTTTCCATGGGGCAGCAGACTCATAACTGGTGAAAGCGCTGACAATAAAAGGCTTTTCAGTGTCCCTCCCTAAAGGGGACATTTACATCAAATCACAATTCTTCCCCTCCCTTCACCAAGGCTCTGATAGCATAAAGGAAGGGGATGTGGGCTGCAAAGGCAGGAAGACAGCCAGAGATGCTGTGCAGAGATGCTGTGTAGTGATGCTGTGCAGAGATGCTGTGCAGAGATGCTGTGTAGTGATGCTGTGCAGAGATGCTGTGAAGAGATGCTGTGTAATGATGCTGTGCAGAGTGCTGTGTAGTAATGCTGTGCAGAGATGCTGTGCAGAGATGCTGTGCAGAGATGCTGTGCAGAGATGCTGTATCTTCTGCACATGACAAGGCTCTGCACTCCTGAACTCACGATGGCTATGATTATCTACAGGAGATCCAGCCAGTCAGCATTCCACACAGATGCAAGAGGAACTCACGAGGCTTCACCCAGCAGACAATCTTTGGGCAATTGATGACTGCTTCAAGAGGAAGAGCTTTTTCTCTTCAGGACAGGTGGTTTCTGGTAGACTGCCCATGCTACCCACCGCTCATCCATGAGCACACAAGCAGCACTCATTGGACTCAGTGGGTTATTTAAAAAAGAACATGAGATGGGAAGGAAAAATATGGGAGGGTCTAAAGGGAATGGTGTTAAGTTGGGAGCGTAGACCCCAGCCCCTCGCATCTATCCCAGTCCCCAGGCCTGAGAGTTATATTGGTCTGGACTCCAAATCCC
>LOJH01024933.1:0-15155 GCA_001685095.1 Ellobius talpinus
TGTTTAACTCTGTGAAGCTGTGTTACTTTGCCTGTCTAAAACACCCAATTAGTCCAATTAAGAGCTGAATGACCCATAGGTAGGCCGGAGAAAGGATAGGTGGGGTTGGCATGCAGGGTGAATAAATGGGAGGGGAAATCTGGGCGAAGAAGGTCATGTGGAAGAGAAAGGAGAAGGAGTGGACTCCAGGGGTCAGCCACCCAGCTACACAGCAAGCCATAGAGTAAGAAGTAAAGATACAAAGAAAGATAAAAGCCCAGAGGCAAAAAGGTAGATGGGATAATTTAAGTTAAGAAAAGCTGGCTAGAAACAAGCCAAGGTAAGGCTGGGCATTTCTAAGTAAGAATAAAACTCCACGTATTTATTTGAGAGCTGGGTGGCGGGCCTCCAAAGAATAAAAGAGTAAAAAACAACCAACTGTAAGTGACCACAGGTTCTAGGTCCTCATCCAAAAACCTAATATTCTCAATGACAAACCTATTACTCACAAAGTGAAGTCAGTCATATCTTCCTCAGGCTGTCATGTGAATATTAGGTTTGAAAAAACACATTTCAGTTTTTAAATTTTTGATGTAGAGGGACAATGTGAACAAAGATGAAAAAAAATCCCTGACTTTTTAAACTTGGCCCAATTTAATCAAAAATACTTCCTTGGTGAAAACAGAAGCTAGATTGGGGAGGGGAATTATAAATAACTTTCTCAATCTGTATACCATTGGAGGAAGCAGGGAGGTTGGGGATGGCATTAGCATGTAATCTGGGCACAGTTGGTGCTGTGAGGGCCCTTCCAGGAGTCATTTTAATGGCTGACCACATGCATGCTGGGTTATGGCTAACAGTCCTTTTTTCGCAGTCTCAGGCAGCGCTTGAGAATTCAAAACTTGTTTCAAAAATAAAGCTCATGCAGCCAGGGGTGGTTTTAGACACAAACCTTATTCTAGGCAGGCACATTGGCACCAGCAGCTTGTCACATTAACTGCTCTTGGGAAGGCTGGAGGGAGGAGGTGCCGAGACAACAACAGGCAGGGAAAGGGAGGAAGCAGGTCAGGTTAGAGCTCCACCAACCAGCCCTGAGGCGGCCAGGGCTGGAGAGAAGCTGGACCCCTCTTGTTCTCACTCCACACCAATCCCATGTGTGCTGAGGCACTGCAGAAACAGGGCCACATATGTAGCTGTCACAGCTGTAGTCATGCGGAGAGCAGACGGGGTCTATCATGCTCTGGCGGTGGACTCACCTGCTGGGTTGGAACCACATTCTTCAAAGACCTTCAGACACGGAGCTAAGGAAAGACTTTCTTGAGTACAATGGAACACTTTATGTTTTTCAAAATGTTTTTGTGTACTTATACAAACACACATACACATAGAAACTTGCATTATGCAAATATTTATGTAAGTATGAATATAATACATTTTTACATGAATGGCATTACAGTTTGCCTATAATTATTTAGGGACTTAATCACATACTTCGAAGTCCAGCTAGTCTGTTGGCCAGTATAGATGAACCTACATATTTTAAAGTCATCACATAGACTTAAACAGATGTTCTCTCTTATGTGGATGTGGGTTCATGCCTAATTTTTAACTTCAAGAGCACATAGTTTGGTTACCATGAAGTCTGTCTTTATCACCCTTAGTATGCTATAAAATACACATTGTCAGGGACCAGCCACTTACCAGGGTAGGGACATAGGGTTAGGAAATATAAGTAAAGGGTACAAAGATGCAAAAATAATAAAACAAAAAAAACAGACTAGTACTGGGAGGGAGTTCCAGTGAATACTGAAATTGCCCTCATTTAATTTTTCATACGTTTTTATACCCCAATACCAAAAGGGGAAAGAAAGCAACAAAAGACTTCTTTAACATGATACAAAGAACAACTTGAACAGTTAATTGCTTTAACACTGTGAAACATCAAGTCATTAGCATTCTGCTTTTTAGGCAGTGAAGCCACTGTAGACCAAGTATCCTGAAGGCAGCCACTCCCCAGGTAACTTCATATTACCAAAGGAGCTGAAGTATGTTTGCATATCCTGACCATCTGTCAGGATGGAATGGATCTACTTGTATGAGCCATCTTAATGTCAAAAGAACCAAGTAACCACATCCTGAGTCAGGATGTGTAGCTACACTTGTCAACAATTTTGAGCAACCTATAAACTCTCTGACCATCAGACAAGGTGGAAATAGGCTCATGTTTTTGGGCCTCCACAATACATATTTGTCTCATGCTACTAAATATAAACTCCATGTCGACAAGGACCACCTGTATGAATTGTTTTCAAAGATCTCCCTTCCACCCCTAAAACTGTCTACCTTCATTTAGTAAATGTTCTGTGGCCATACTCTTGACTCCACATGCAGTAAGGTGCACCCTCATTGTCCTGTCCATAGGCAGGTAGCTCTTCGAGGACAAGGACAATCCCTTAACCTCTTCTAGCTTCAGTGGTGGCACAATGCCTTGCACAGGTGACAAGCTCAGTTGCTTTCAGAGGTGAACAGTATAGTGCACAGTTCAATACTCGGTCACTTAGATGTTACTCAGTGCAGTAACAACTTAGGGATCCTGTCATTGTGGTGCAGAGCAGCCCAATGAGGATTCCTCTCAACCTCCTCCTGCTCCCTGTCTGCTCTAAGACATCATGGCACCATCTCTGTGCTGAATTCTTGCAGAAACCTCTAAGCCCAGCTCCTTGCTTCCACCTTCATGCTACTTTTTTTCTATTCTAACTAGAACAGGCACAGTAAAGTACTAAGGACCCAGTCAGATCAGGACGCCTCTCCTAATGTCCCCAGGGTATCACCACCCTCTTTGAGTAGAAGCCAGAACCAATGAAAAGAAGTCTAAAAGGCACAGCATGGTCTATACATGCTGCTCGTCCGTTAATGCCAGCCCTTAGCTTGGCTGCTATCCTGGCTCCCTCCCTCACTCCAGCCTCCTGACTTCCTGAAGTTCTAGGACTTGGATACTTCAACCTACTCTGCAGTCTTATACTAGCTTCTTACTTAGGCACCCACATGGCCTACCCACTCTCTTCCGGCCTTCAAATATATCCCAGTAGCATAATTCACTCTCTGACCTACATAAATCTCTTTGGTTAAAAAAATTAACATGTATTCACTATACTAAATATCATACACTAGAATCACTAGAATGCATAATAACTTCATATGTGTACATAAAATCCTCTTATTTACTCCAGGTTCCCCTCCCCTCATCAACATTATTTACTGTTTCCTTTCTCTTCTCAACTAATCCCTATTCTGCTTCTTCCTCTGTGCTTTTTCCCTAACATGTTATGATACTCCAGCACTGCATGCATATACTTGTGTGTAGCATGTATGTAAGTCGGCTTATTGTGTGTTCTCTCAACTAATGGTAGTTCCATAATTTCCCGGCCCTTTAATGCCAAGAACAGCGCTCAGCAGTTTTCTTAGTTATTGTTGTTGTGAAGAGACACCGTGACCAAGGCAATTCTTATATAGGAAAACATTTAAAGTGACTTACAGTTCACAGGTTCAGCCATTACCATCATGGTACAACATGGTGGCATGCAGACAGGCTGGAAGAGAGTGGTGCTGGAGAAGTAGCCAAGTGACCTACATCTTGCAGGCAACAGAAAGTGGTGTGTCTCATTGAGCAGTATCTTGAGTATGTATGAGACCTCAAAGTCTACCTCTACAATGAGACACTTCCTCCAACAAGACCATACCTACTCCAGCAAAGCCACAGCTCCTAATAGTGCCACTCCCTATGTAGGGGCCAATTACATTCAAAACATCACATTCCACTCCCTGGCCTCCATAATCTCATAACATTAATAATACAAAAATACATTTAGTCCAACTTCAAAAGTCCCCATAGTCTATCGCAGTCTCAACATTGTTTAAAAGTACAAAGCTTCTTCTGAGATCCATGGAATCTAACTGTAATTCCTCTATAAAATTAAAATCAAAAAGGGGGTCACATACTTTCAACATATAATGATACATGGTATTCATCACCATTCCAGAACATAGGGAAGGGAGCATAGTGAGGAAATACTGGACCAAAGCAAAACTGAAAATCAGCTGGGCAAACTTGGAAATCTGCATCTCCATGTTTGATGTCAAAACACTCGTTAGATTTCCAACTCTGTTCAGCTTTGTTGACTATAACACACTTATTTCTCTTGGGCTGGTTCCACTCCCTGTTAGCAGCTTTCTTTGGCAGGTGTCCCACAACTCTGGCCTCTCTAACATCTTGGGGTCTCCAAGGCAACCCAGGCTTCAACTTCACAGCTTCATCCAGTGCCTTCTCTACTAGGCCTCCAAAACCCTGACACAGGCCTGGTCTCAGTGACTTTCCTTTGTCTTGGGTCAAATTCCATAGTCCCTTTTTATTATCCTTAACTCCAGAACCATGTGGCCAAAAGTGCCAAGCTCTATTGTTTACTGGGGCTGGAAATGGTCAATTACGTCTTCACTAGTTTCCTGTCCTTCATTGCCTAAGCTTGACTGTCCTGAAACTGGAACTCTCGATCAGGCTGGCCTCAAGCCAGGAGATCTACAAACCTCTTCTTTCTTGAGTGTTGGGATTGAAGTATTCAATACCTTAATAGTGGTCAATCTGGCATTAATTTGGAGTATGTGTACCTTTGTTGCTCAGTAAAACTTTCAGTGATGTTCTCTAAGAGCTGTTTTGCATGTCTGAGACTCTCCAACCAAATGCTTTGGATACAATCCTTGCTCCATTGCTCTGGGCAGAATTTCCATTTTATTTATATTCACCCAGTCTCTTGTTACTACATCTGAACAGATAAAATGGGATATTATGATCATTGTGTGCTACTACTTATCGCATTTTATCAGACTTAGTTTGAACTAACTGTTTTAATACTGCAAGAAGTCTATGAACCACATCCCTAGACTCCAGCATTTGAACTTGTCTTGTTGAATCAACTCTTGTGATCATTTTGGATAGCATAGCTATTCTCTGTGTACTGGTTATAGGAGTAATGGACACCTTTGCCTGTACCTTATTTTACATAATAAAATATTAACTGAGAGGTTATAATTACCACACATAGAAGAATCTTCAAATGAACTGCCTTAAACCATCAGGCCCTTTAGGCCTCTGAACATAGTAATTAGTTAACATAGTGCAGTCATTTCCTAACTGTCAGAAACAGTCAGCTGTTAAGAAACACAGATTGAGCTGATGGGTGGCTCACAGACATGAACTGTGTGAAGTTGGCAAATAGCAAAAAAAAAAGTTGAATTTCCTTGTTTGAAGAATAGGATGTTATTTTCCCGCAAATCTGTTTTGATGAAATAAGATTTGGGCAATGGTAGAACCTGTGTGAGAGAGAGCCCAGAGCATCACAGTGATGAGTGACACATAAGTCAATATAAATATTCCCAGTACTCTAAATGAGAAATGTGTCTTAGCTGGGCATAGTGGCATATCTCTGTAATCTCAGCATTTGTAAGGGTGAAGCAGGATTACTGCAAGGTTGAGGTCAGCTTAGGTTTCATAGTAATTTCCAGGCCAACCTGGGCTAAAAGTGAGAACCTGTCTCAAAACAAAAAAAAAAGAAAGAAAGAAAATGAGACAAATCTCAGAGCTGATGTAAAATGTTTTTCAGTGGTGACCAAACAGAAGGTCTTCTCCATGCTGCTCCCACAGCCCCTCAACAGTTATTTTAAACATGAGAATACTGCAGATTTAATATCACCCATAAAAAAGGCCTTCACAAAATTCTCCTTCTCCTCCATTTTACTTCCATGCCCAAGTCAGGCAAGAGCCTTGATTTGTTCCTAGTTCTTACTGACTCTTCTCATGTAATTTTCCTTCGATCCCCCTTCCCTATTCTCCAGACCACATGGCAGCTCCTCTGTCATCTTCCAAGGCTCAGTTTGCCATCCTTTCTGCCAGGAGTGTGCTGTGTTCCCCCGGGGAGCAGATGCCCTCCTTTGTGCACCCCAAATGTCGGGTGTGCAGCTCCTGCGGCTCTCATTATATCTGCAGACTACAGTTCATTATTTACAAGTTGGCCTCCTCTGTGGGGGGAGAGTTGTAGAGAGGATTCATAAATCATACACTCAGGGGCGACTAAATGATTTTCCCTCCCCCATCAGAGCCCTTAGCAGATAATGCATGTCGATGGCTTAGCACATTGACCAGCCGTAATGCATGGTCAATGGCCATGATAATGTTGACCACTAGCAGCCTGGGAACATCCATCCTTCACAGCATGAGGTGAGTCAGCAGACACGGTGTAGAATTATCTTTACCAAAGCTATCGCAGTCAAGGGTATTACAGGCCAGAACTCCAGCCCTTTGCAACAGAAAATTGCTTACTACACACAGAGGAAATTCTTGAACCTTCTGACATTCTGAACTGTGGAAAAAAAAAACAGCCCTGGGGCTTCATTTTTCCTAACAAAGCTGTCTAGAGAAATAGATTAAAACCAAAAATGAAAAAGTACCATTCCTGGTTTCTGTGTCATGAGGTAATAAATCAAAGAAACTACTGAGGGAAAATGTACAATCTCAAATACAGATTGCTATCATTTGAAAATAACTTGCTTAATTTTTTCTTGGGGCTTACATACTGTTTGTGCATCACTGTGTTTAATGAGGGGGAAGCAAGCCTCTGCCAAGCATTAACGTGACCTGTGCCTCTTCCTGGAACAACGGTGTACCTGAGGAACGACTCTGAGACTACTGACAGAACTCACTATTCTTCAACGGCACCGCCGTTTAGGCTCCATTCTTGCCTGTTTTCCACAAACCTTTTGTTTTTGTGTATCTACTATGAGGCACTGTGCCCAACATTGAAAAGCGAGTCATGGGTAGATACAAAGAAGTCCTGCCTCTTCAAGCCAGAAGAAATTGAGATACTGAAGCAAGGAAGGTGAAAAGTGTAGGGAATGCAGTTTATTTTCATCCTCAAGGAGGCAAGGAGGCTTCTTTAAGAAAGGCAGGCGGAGAGAAAACAGTGTCCCTGATGTCCCAAAATAGTATCTGTTTAAGCTCTGATCTAGTTGACCTCTGACTATAGTTCCTGAAAGGGAGGCAGCATGTACTTCGTGGTTAGTTCTACTCAGTTGATTCCTAGCAAGCCAGGTTTGTAGCAGGATGTAGCTCTCTGACTTTCTGTGACTGTCTCTTGAATCTATGTCAGATTTAGAACAACGTATCTACTTGCATTCATCTCAGCTCTTGCTGACTGGTGTCAATCGGGTTCAGCCTCATTCCTTCCTTCAGCTGATTGCCTGCCTGAACCTTTTCCTCCTTCCATTTCCTTCATTGAATTCTTTCATGTTTTGATTTTTTTCCATAAGCCATATTCGATTCCCATTATAGAAGCTGCACAGTCATTATTGTAGGTATCTTTGGAACGGGGAAGAAAGGCTTCAGGAGAGTTGCGATATCTCGCCATTAAGAAAGCTGGTGTCTGATTTCTCTTTGAACACTTACCTTTGCATATGTGTAAATGTGAGCTGTCTGGTTTTTCAGTGCCACGGATCCTATCACATTGAAATTTACTTCCATAAAGAGTTTTGATACTGATTTCAAGTAAGTTATAGAAGAAATTTCTAATAGGTAAATAAACTTATGATAAATAAGTAAACCAGTGATGAAAAGAAAGTACTGCTGTTCCTTAAATGTGAGTCTTCAAAAAAAAAGAGGGAGACTATTTGAGATACAGGAGTTTTGGTGGTTGTATTCATAAACTCCTGGAGCAAAGTCATTCAAGCTACAATGGCATTGCATCTGCATCACATGATCAAGGGCAATGCCTTCTTTTCTTCATCTTTTCTCTTCAGTCTAGTATTTACAATGTGTGGTAGTGGGTGTGAACGTGCACTATTTAACTTAGCACCTGACTTTAAAGTCCCTGAATGTGTTCGTTTAAGTTATTCCTAAACCACAAGGGACTTTTTTTTTTCCTTTTGGAACCTTCTGCATTCTTTGTTGTCCCATTTACTAGAGTGTTTTGTCATCCGTGACCTTCACTGCTCACAGATGCCCAACAATCAGCATATCACCTGGGCTTTCACTCTGTCACAGAGCAGACAGAGAGAAGCAATACTCAGAAGATTCCACCAAATGTGTCTCGATGATGCTGTCAACCTTGCTCTTTGATTCTTAGTGAGGGGATAACCTTCTGTCAGTGGAATCCGTCTCTCTCTATAGAGTGCTATATCTGTAATTAAATGTTATAACTTCATAGATTTATAACTGCATAGTTGTGTTTAAAGTCCAAAATAGGAGAATATATGTGTTCTTCATCCACATTCATAAATAGAAGATATTCAGTCAAAATAAAGCAAAATATGAGAGTGGAATGAATTATAATCCTTTTAGCTTAAGAAAGAAAACCCTTGTGGTTCTCTATCCCAGTCCAAGCTTCTCTCCTCTGACTGAACATCACAGTGAATGTCTGTCTGGACCTTTTGCTGTAGTTGCTCTCTGTTCTACATAGAACGACAAGAACAGTCTTCCTTAAAGGCAAACGTAGGGGGATAGAAAGATTATTTATTCAGTGCCTAAACGTTCCTGCTGCTGAAACATGAGGACCTCAGTTCAGATCCCAGCACCCACAAAAGAAGCCTGAACCATTTAAAAGCCACATGAAAAGGCTGAACGTGGAGCTTTAAGTCCAGTGCAGTGGAGGTAGGAGGTAGAGGAATGGGAAGAGATAGCCAGGCCATGAGGCTTGGTACCATAGCATCCTTCCTTGCTGAGCCATGTCTCCAGCCCTCATAATTAAAAATAAAATAAAATAAAAAAAAAGGATTGCCAGGGCATCCCCACCAACAGCCTAGCTCCAGGTTCAGTGAGAGACTCTGTATCAAAGGAATATGACTGAGAGTGATTAAGCAGCACACTGGAAGTCTTCCTCAGGCCTCTCTGCATGTACACACAGGTACATGCACCTACACACATGTGCATACACACACACAAACAGCAATTTTCCTATTAATTTCTCCTTAATCTTGAGAATTTCATACATAAATCCAATGGAAGATGATCATAATCACCCCTCATTTTCTCTCTTCAGCTCCCTCCAAATCCCCCCAACACCAACACATTCCTTTCCTGATTTCACATCTTTCTGATAATCCATCAAATCCAATCAACACTGCTCCAATGAATATGTGGGTAGGACCCTCCACTGGAGCATAAGAAATGGTGACATATTGAATGAGTCTCCCTCATCAGCTCTCTACTGCCAGTAGCTCTTAGGGAGGGGATGAGACCTGGAGAGCATGGCCCTTCTGACATCCATACTGGATTTTTCCCAAATGGATTGTGTACAGGTCATAAACAGGTAACCACAACTGGTGTGGAAAAATAAGTGCCATAGCCAGGTTAAGTGCAGAGGTTTGCATTTCCCAGTGCTGGTCCTCATGGTCTTGCTCTTGAATTCTCTACTTTCTGTCTGCTAACTCTTTCCTGATGTTCCCTGAGCCTTGCTGGGGGGGGCGGGACGGAGAAAGATATACTATTTAGGGCTGAGCACCTCACTCTCTTATTCGAAACACATCGCATCTCACCCTAACTGCTACCCTCTTCGAGAAGGACACTTCTGTTTAGTGCAGCCCAGGTCTCTGGGTAGAAACACCAAGGTTTAGCATGAAATCAGACATCAGGACCATTCCACAAAACAGCAACAGCAAGTTCTACCTTAGGACCACGAAATACTCCTGGCACGGATTACAAAGTAGCACATTTAAACCCTTTTTAAAACATAAAAGTCCCAGTAAGGATTAAACAATATGCAAATCAGTACCTAGGACATTAGGACTTGCTCTTTTCCCTCACCTCTTTCCTTTTTGTTTCTATAATCTTTGGTTTTTGGATTTTGTGCTTGTTTTTGAGAAAGTGTCTCTCTGTGCAGTATAGTTGGTATCAAACATGAAACCCCTTTCTACAGCTTCATGAGTGTTTTGATTACAGGTGTGTTCCACCACACCAGCCTGAATCGCATATATTGAGCGCGTAGAATGAACCATTTTTATCAAACATAATAATACATGAATTATTCCTATCCATGTGTCCTGCCTTCCAGGATTTTCTGTCCCTTCCATGTTAGCCTTCAGATTCCAGCCTTACAATGTCCTTCTGCAAAGTCGCCTATTATCTATGAACTATTTATTCAGAATCACTTTGTGCCCACTGTTGCAAGCAGTGGGATTCAACGAGGAGATAAGCATCAAGTGTACAGAATCTTAGACTCAGGGTGTAGTCCTTCATCGTGTGTGTGTGTGCGCGTGCGTGTGTGCACGCACACAGACACACACACACACACACCTGAAATCTTTCCCATTGAGAATTTGAAGCTTCATTTAGTACATACATACTGCGCTATGTCCAACCGTAACATAATGTTTTATATATAATTATATCTCAGAGATGGTATCTGAACTGATTTTTTATTTGTTTTCCCTATGAAGAATAGTCCATAGAGTTAGGATAATCACTTTAGTAAAACTTTTCTTTCAAGAGCCCATCAACTGGAACACACCCACGTGTGCAGGAGTCCACAGCAACACACAGTCTGCAAGGAATGAACTTGCAACACAGAATGTTATTTTGTAATTTTGTAACATTTATTAATTTAATTCATTGTCTGTGTGCCGTGTGTGTGTGTGTGTGTATGTGTGTGTGTGTGTGTGTAGGTGCATAGGTGGGGGTCAGAGAACAATCTGTGAGGGTTAGCTTTCTGCATCTACCATGTGGGTGGGGCCTGGGAATCAAATTCAGGTTGTCAGACTTTTCCTAACAGCTAAGCCATTTCTCTGACCTTCCTATTTTTTTAAATGATCCACATTACTTTGTAGTTTATTACTATATTATACCACAACACAAACAAAATGTTGTTAGCCAGTTATTACTACATGGAGTGTGGAAAATTAAATGGAGCTTTCATAATAGGACTATGGACACCTATCTATGAATGTTCAAAGCTATTTTATTCAAATGTATGTGCTTTTACCTAAGAAGTATTACATTAGTCATTATAAAAATTTGCATTGAAATTATTCTGCCATTTTGTAGAACAACTGACATACTTGGGCCACTTTCTATTTATATAAGTTTCTGTTTCTGTTTGGCACTTCACAAAGGTGTCTTCTTGATAGGTTTTCTTCTCCTAAATTCAAGGTCTTTGGAAGCTGTTACCAAGGAAACAGCTGGATAAGTTATGTATATTTCACTTATACCTAAAATAGAAAAGCTTGCTTTGAGTTATAAATATAATTCTATAAACCTTCCTCCAGTAATCTCTGTGCTTTTCTGCTCACACCATCTTGTCGTTAGAGCAGGGCACATGTACAACAATGCCTGCTAGGCAGAGGCTCTGAGCTTGTGTGTTCCTTGCTCTGTCTAATCTTAATCACTTCCTGCTGAGACTGGTGGGGGGGTTCCTTGTGTCCGGGAGTTGATATTTGTCGCTCACCACAGCTGTAAGGCACTCTGAATCTAGAAAGAGAATGAAGTTTTAAAAATACTTGTCACGCAGAGACTTACCTTTCCTCATGAGACTCAGCCCATCCCTACAAAGCCCGTCTAAATCCAGACAAAAGAATATGATGCAAGGCGCACCTTGTGCTGAGGACTGAAAAGTAAGCTTGGGACTGTGATGGGCAGTCACAACGACTGAGACCCCCCAGTGAATGAATGCACTTGGTAGCACACCCAAGTATTTCCAGCACTCAGAAGTCAGAGGTGGGAGGACAGAGTTTGAGGCCAGCCTCAGCTGTATGACAAAAGCAGGCCTCAGAAAACCAAAATGAGTCAAGAAACAAACAAATATAGTCTGAGACCTACATAAAATGCCTTTTGCTTTATTCTTTAATTAAGCTCTGCACCTTTGCCTAAGCTCTAAACAGCTATTCAAGTGCTTACAAAGCAGTAGCAGTTTCCCACAATAAATCTTAATACAGGTATCTGTGGAATTGAGACCTCGTGCTTCTCATTCTTGGCATCTTCTACAGGTAGAGACCAAAGCTTAGTAAATCGCATTTTGTGGTATCCGTTGTGGACAAGTACTCTGTGTACAAAGGCAAGCAAGATACTGGTTTATTCTTCAATGACAACAACTGCTTACTGAAGAGCAATTGTAGTGTAAATGGGGCCGAGGATGTAGCTCGGTGGTAGAGAGCTTGTCGAGTGTGGTAAGGCCCTGCATTCGATTATCTAACACTGTAAAAGTACAAAGCAGAAATGAAACTAGTAGTTGCATAACCATGGACATGGTCACATTCTTCCAACTCCTTGATTGACCTGGACCCCCATGCCGCTCTTTAGTGACAGGATCCTGAGGGGGGTGATGACCAGAAGGAATGAGAAAATAAAGAAGATAGGAAAGTTTTGGATGAGAAAGTCTTAAACAGATGATGACTCCTGCAAGCAAGTTCACTTAAGAAAAATACAGTATCTTATACACATTTTTCAGGGGAAAATGGGACAGAATCAGCAGAAAGCAGTCACATGTATGGATAAAGTCAGTAGGAAGCTAACCAAGCAATGCTGTACAAAGGGAATGCAGTGTATCTCAGGAGCATCACAGATGGAGCGACTGATGACCATAGTCCGTTAGAGTGGGAAGAGTTGGGGTCTCAGGATCTGAAGTCTCAGTTCCCCCAAGGCCCTGGTTCCACAGGCCATTACTGGCTGTTAAATCTGTTTTCGGTTGTAGAGAAGAAGTCATATTCCTTCTCTGCATCCCAAGGTCTCAGGGAAAGGCTAAGATTGACCCACCTGTCTACAAGCCCTGAAGCCCATTCTGTCCTTCATTTTCATAGGAGTATTATGAAAATTCAGTTCCACTGGGTCCTTTTTGTTATCTGAAACCCTGTGGTAACAGCAGGTGCTTTTTGCCCTCCACTCCCTGTGGTGATATTTTGTTTGTGCTCTAACAAATAAAGCTTGCCTGAAGGTCAGAGGGTGGAGCTAATCATGAGTCACTCATAGAAGTCAGGCAGAGGTGGCCCTTGCCTCTAGTCCCAGAATTTGGGAAGTTCAAGGTCACATTGGGCCATGTGAGATTTAACCAGTCTAAAAGAGAAACAGAACTCCCACCTTTGACCCCAGCACTTGGGATCTCAAATCTTTAATCCCAGGACTAGGGAGGTGGAGACAGGATTGATATGACTGGATTCAGAGAAGAATGTAAGACAGACCTAGTCAGGAGCTCAGCCCCTTTTCAGGACTGAGGATTTCATAGAGATAAGAACTGTAGTGACTGGCTGCTCTGCTTCTCTATTCTTTCAGCTTTCACCCCTTAATATCTGACTCTGGGTTTTTATTATTAAGACCAATTAGGGTTCAAGCTACAAGTCCCTGCCAACATCTCCAAGCTTGTCTTTTGCTGTTTGTTTGGTTGCTCATGAAGTGTTTTTCTCTGCACCACCTTTCACAGTCCTTTTTACCTGGAGAATCTGATATTCAGTGCTTTCGTCTAGACGGTTCCTTCCCATTCTAATGATGAACTGGTTGACTCTCTTTTGCTTGTCTATCTCACCTTCCCTAAGTGACCTCTTCTGGCCCACCTGAATATGTGCTTCTCATCCATTGTCTGAGCAAATGCTGAAGCTACAGCTATTAAACCACTGGCTCCCATCTAACCCCTCAGGAAGGACGGGCATTGTTTCTTTCTTAGTACACTTATGTCCTGTACCAGGTGCCTCATTTATTACTTATAGATTAATGAGTACATAATGAATGAGTGACAATTGCTACAAAACATAGCTTCAAAGTAAAAGCAGAGATTCAGGCTTAAAAGGGTTGAAGGAGAATGACAAGAAGTGACATCTGATCTGGTTTTAAAAGATAAAGCTGAAGGGATTTCACCAGGGAGTTCAGGGAAGAAAGGTGAGATCAAGCAAAGAACTACATGACCAAATTCAAGAGTCTGCAGTAGATGGATGTCACCTGCTTGGGCCTTCACCTCCTTCCAGACACTGCTTCCTCTGAGCAACTCTGGAAACCCCCCTTAGAGAGAATAGATGCTTCTTACACGTGTGCTAAGAGCTCTTTATATCCCTACATTGTATAAATGTGATTCTTAAATGAAATTTTTATAGGCATTTAAAAAACAAACTAATAAAAATCACCGAGAATGCTAAATTTGGGTTGTATTGATGGCATTAAACTTTAACTAATTTTTAAGATTTGCTATTTTTATGTGAAAAGAGAGCAATTTGGTGAGAGACTAGAGCTTAAAAAACAAACATACAAGCTCAACAGCTTGCCATCCTTAAGGTACATAATTACCACTATACGGAAGATCAACACCTACCACAGGTGTGATGGATTGGAGAGCTGCCCTCTCCCTCTCCAGGCACACAACATCAATCCCTCCATATAGGGAAACTAGATCTCTAGAGTTAAAATGCTTAAAGCAGAAGCCCTTTATATTATGTTTTTGTGCCTAACTCATGAGCACACAATGAAACATGTCTGCATTTGGGGAGGAGCCGTAGCATGCCTCTCCTGGCTGGCGCGGATGATGTACTCAAGGGTAATTCAGACATTTTAAATAGTGACAGCATCTCACTCAAAAGCATCAACTTTGGGAAGAAGAGAGGCTTAGATAAGCTTTCAAAGCTTCCTCAGGATGGACATTTTCCAATATCAATTATGCAGAACTCCTGGAGCATTCGGCTCCACACATGTGAACTCTAGCTATTTCAATATTACACTGCTTTCAAATCATAACTCAGCGGCAGTAGCCTTAGTGGAAAGCTTCAGGTTAATTACGACTTTATTCAGCTTCTAGCTTGAGGCAGAAGCAGCCACAAAGCCAAAGACCCCTGGGAATACTTATCCTGTCAGTGACAGCCTCGCTCCCCTGCAAGCATAAGCATGAATTTCTTTGCTTTTTTTCCAGGGTCTCTGTGCCTTCCCTGTCCCCTCTTTTTAAAACAAAGGAGAGATAAATGTGTTGGTTCTGCACTTTATGTTTTAGCTGGTGGTTAGCAGAGTGTTATGTCCTTGAAGAACTGTAAATATGATAATAAGGGCAATATTTGCTAATGTTTCCATCACACACTTCAATGCATTTCCTCTTTGAAAGAGCCCAGTATAGCAAGCACACTATAGTCTCAACTTTGCAGCAGGAGTGTAGAAACTTAGAGATTTATTTGCTCAA
>LOJH01024933.1:18384-34882 GCA_001685095.1 Ellobius talpinus
GATAGATAGATAGATAGATAGATAGATAGATAGATAGATATTAGGTAAATAGGTGATAGGTAGCAGGTAAATGGGGAGTTAACTCATTTTTCTATCATAGAACTCTGACTTAAAAAAGAAACATATTGTACTAGCAAAGCATTTTAAAGTAACTATAGCAATATTAACCAAGTGATTCAATCCAGTAATCCACTTAGCTATTCCCCATTGTTCAAATCTTAACTATTGAATAATATGTAGTATTTTCCTATTTTTTGAGGTATGAGTACTAGGACATCTCCATATGTGTGCCTTCCTTTAAGGACTTTCATGCCCAAACTATCATTGAGTGACACGGAGAAAGACAGAAAAATGGGCTGGTGTTCTCAAGAACAGCACCAGGCAATGTGAAAGACACGCATTTCAGGTAACGGATCGTAAGCAGATGGCAATGTAATTGGAAGCGTCACTGTGAGTTAGATACAAAATATAGCATGGAGGAGGTTCTGGAGACAGGAGGGCCTCAGGAGATGGCATTTTCGGCACAAATTCATTTCTCACCAAATAGTCACTCTTGTCTCTGTCTCTCCCTAGGGCTTCTGGGGCAGCGACTGAGAAGACCTTAGCAAGGAACACCACGCAGTAGTTGCTGCAACATCTCACTCCAGGAAATGGAAGAGTAACATGGCTGTGCCTGTTTGAGAGGACTAAAACCCAAAAGACTCCGTTTAGAAAGGAACAATGTCCAAGAAGGGGCGAAATAAGGGCGAGAAGCCCGAGGCACTCATTGTCGCCCTTCAAGCTGCCAATGAAGACCTCAGGACCAAACTCACAGACATCCAGATAGAATTGCACCAAGAGAAGTCCAAGGTGAGTAGGGGTTGCTTGGGGTCATGGCTTCAGCCAGCCCTGGCCGTCTTCATGTGCATCAAACTCAGCAGTTCCTTAGAATCATGGGCTTTGATGCCTGCAGCCCAGAGACAACCACATCAATATAAAATTGCATCATTTAGATAACTGTTATTACAAGAACATTCTTGATCACAGAGTGACAAATGTCTTATTTCAGTGTTTCAGCATCTCTTCTAACTCTGTAGAAATTTAGTCTTACCCCAAACCTATTTTACCCCATTTCAAAGAAAATAATAAATGAGCTCAGAATCAGTTGGAGGCTATTTATTCCTATGTCAACTAAGTTTGGCCGTTTTTAGTAAACTCCAATGTGAAGTTTAAGAAGGGCAGATCTTTATCCCCATGAACAAAGGGAAGTATGTTCTAACTCTTAAAAGGCATTAATTTGTGAATCAGAAATTCTAGGCATTATTTTTTCTTCTTCTTGGAAACAGACTTGGGTGTGTCAGTGTATCTAGCTGTCATTTTGATGACTGATTCTTTTCCTGCACAACCATCTCCCACACATCACTCTGCAAGAGAATAACCTGGGAGAGCCCAGGGGAAATTGAGGTTCCCGAACACACAAGTCAAGGATTTGGGTTAAGTAGGTAGTGGAAGGAAACAGCATAGGAGATTCGGATAAGGAGACTCTGTCTTGTGGATTAGTTTTCACTGAATGAGCTTTTCCAGGTCTCGCCACCGTCTGGTTCATTTAGTTTCATTTTCCCTGGGGCAAAGTACCCTCTGAAGGGAGCCAGGCTCCTTTTAGTAAATGACAAATGATGATTACAGGAATGCTTAGGAGAGAAAAATAAAAACCCTCAAGATTCTAAAAGAGATCTCACCACTGCCAGTATCCCCAGCATCCCACACATTTAAGCTTTTATTTTTTAAATGGACACCTCTTGAGTTCAAATGCAGTTGCCTGTCTTCCAGTGTCTGGGACAGCATCCACACTGGCAGCCATGTGTCATTCTCGCTTCCTCTGACAAGGCTCTGGCAGTAGGCCTCTTAGACAAGAACGTATCTTCTCACCCCTCTCCTGCCCTCCTCCCCTCCGCTTACAGTTAGTTACAACAGAGCAAAGCCTGTGTGCAGCAAAGAAATAGCAGAGGGCAAACGAATCATAAAGCAATTTCATTATAGATAAATATGATTGTGTTTTCAAAGAGCAGGCTCTGGGGGAGAGAATGATCAAAGCCAAGGTATGATTTACACTCTCGGCTTAGCCCCGAGGCCCTTCTGATAAAATGACAATTCAGCTACTGGGAGGGAACGGAGTAAAGCCTGAAAACCCTTGGGCTGGTGGGCCATTACTCATATTCCCAGCAAATCACATGATGCTATTGGCATTTACAGAATGCCCCGTGTGAAGCGAACAGAGTCCATTGTAAAGGCTTTGGTCGATTCTATAAATAGCTAGCTACGACTTGCCCGGCGTAGGCCATCTATCACAAGCGACAACATGCGCACTTCATCCCATCTCAGACCCAGCTCTGACACTCAGCACCTGGCTGACCCTGAGCGGGTCTTTGCGTCCCTCTTTGCTTTCATGCCCTCCCGTCTATCAAGGGGCACTGCAGAGGTGTCTGCTCCAGATGAGTGTGAGAAGAAGGGAAGGCAGGTGGGAGGAGTCAGTTGGCGTCAAGCTTTCATAGCCTGGAAAGGGCTATGCCATTATCTTATGGGACCCTCAGTTCCTCCTCAGGTAGGCATTGTTCTTCTTTCCATCTGTATGAAGAGAGTACCCACCTAGTGTGAAGGCGGTGCTCAAAACTGCTTACTAAACGAACCTGCATGACTCTTCAACTGCGTCCCTGACATCTCTGCACTAGCATTACTATTGTACTGTTTGGAAAAGAAAGCTCATGCTGGAGTGAAGAAAGGCCTGTCTTTTCTTTGAAACAGCACTCTTGTTTTTGTTCTTGCTTTTGTTCTTTTGTTTGTTTTTTTATTTTTTTTTGTTTGCTTGTTTGTTTGGTTTTTCGAGACAGGGTTTCTCTGTATACCAGTCCTGGCTGTTTTGGAACTGAAACTCACTTTGTAGACTACACTGGCCTCAAACTCACATAGATCTACCTGCCTCGGCCTCTTGAGTGCTGGAATTAAAGGCCTGTGCCACCATGACCCGGCTGAACCAGTACTCTTAAGCTACTAAGTACACGACTATTTTCCTGTCTGTGGATGCCATGGTCACTGTGGATTGCTATGAGACAAGAAATTCACCCACCCGCTTCTCCAGGGAATGTGCCTTCCCTCAGAGCTGGAATACAGTGTTAATGAGCAGCATGGGCGAGGTGACAAAAGGGATGAAGGGATGGAGCAGGGGACAGGGTTCTGAGGAACAGGCTGCAGCCAGCCGAGGGTGCAGGGCTTAGGAATCAGTGACTTCAAATAGAAATAGAAGCAGTCAATGGACTCAGTCCCTCAGACTGCAAAGCATGTGGCACATGGCCTCTTGGTTTTCACAGCATGTTTGGGGCAAGGGCATCCTGTGGTTCCCATTTTGATTTTGCTGAGGGAAGAAAATGAGCTTCTTTATGCTCAACTCACTCGCTTTCTGGTGGCAGCAAGTGGAGGCTCCAAAATGGCAATTTTCTTCTAGGAAATAGAAGAGGTCAAGAGAATGCTTGGACACATAACCTCTGCCCACTTCCTCCATCACCCCTGAAAAACCACACCTGACCTTCTTCATCCTCCGTCCTCAGAGCTTCTGGTTTGAGGCTCAGATTCGGAGTGTGATATTCTTTCCTTTCTGGACCTCTGCTGCTGTTTTCAGGATACTAGAGAAGAGGGAAGCAAGGGGAGAGAAAGAAAGGGAAGAGAAAAGGGGAGAGGCAATGGGAGGGAAGGGGGAAGAGGAAGGGAGAGCAGGGATTGCTCCCCCCAAGTCTTCAAAGGTTTCCCATAAAAGCTGCCTGCTTGCTGCTGTTTCCCCTCTGAACCCTTGTGTCTGAAAGTCCCTAGGCTCAGGTGATAATTCCCACTGGTTGAAGGAATTTATTTTCCAGGAACATGCAAAGCAGATAATCCAAGCCTCAGCTCCTGAGAGCTTGACCCCCCAACCCCCCCAGATAACCCACAGCCCTTTCTTCATCCTTACTTAACTCGGCTGTGATTTTTAATCCTCGACTTCTAAGAGTGCATTAAAACTCCCGTCACCGCCAAGCTTATCTTGGCACAATTTACACGGGCATTTCCAAAGGCCAGACTAGAATTATGGACAGGAAACACAGCGTGAGCTCTGCATAAAGCAGTCAGGACTCCTTTTCCTTGTGTCCCACTGAAACCTTTAACACAGGGATTAGTTTTTCTTAGTGATCTCTTCCTCCCCTAGAATCTCCAGGGCAGAAAGGATTTGAAAGTTCATCTTCACAGTCTTGTTCAGTGCCCCTTGTCCTTGCCTCCCCTCCCCCACCCCACTCTTTATGGCCATGTGCATTCCCAGTGTGTTCCAAGTCAAGACCCTACGTCGCCAACAGCAAGGAACTCAAGGCATCCCAGGGAAACCTGGGTTTCTCTGGACATTCCTTTCTGTTTGGGGAACAGTTACTACAGTCTTAATGTGGTATTGCAATGTTAGTCATACATTATGGTCATTTGCATTTTTGTTGGTGGTGGCTTGATATAACACTGTATAATATATCACCATATGCAACAATATTTTCGAAATGAACATGATAGTATCTACTGTTGCTTAGTCACTTGCTTTTGATACATATTGAATCATCTTCACCACAACCAGATGAGAAAGAGAACATCATCCCAACATGCCAATGGGAAAAAAGGCTGAGAGAAGGAAAGGAGTTTGCCGGAAGTTTGAGATGAGTCAGGCCTGGGCTGTAGGCTGGACTTGGCTCTTGGCCACACCAGCCTAATTTATGTGCTCATGTAGAGATTGTTCCTTACTGTCTCCCCTGAAACTGTGCGGCAGCAAATACCACAGGGCTGGCCTGAAGGCTGGATGTACTAATACGTGCAATGCCTATTTAGAACAGAGTCAATTGCAGTAAAATTCACAGAATACCAGCACACTTATGACTGAGCTTAAGCTGTTGCTGTAAAACACCCTCGCTGTTCAAAATCATTTTCATTTATTAAATAATTTCCAATTTCTAAATATCTTCATGCTCTTATTTACATTTCTACTCAGAAATAGCTGTTTTGTGTCATCTTACATCTCAAGATTTGTATTAAAATATTTAAATCTTCTGCCTTAATGCCTAAGTATGTATGAATGAGTCCAGAAAGAGACTTCACCACACAACTGTTGTGGCCTCTCACGTCTGTCCCCCAAATCACACCCTTTGGCTCCCCCTCAAAGTGAAACACTTTCCCCGAAGGAGTTTCAAGGGGAAACAAACAAGTCGTGTCAAGAAATCCTGCAAATAATGGCAGTTTCCATGACAACTGGAACAAATGTGAACTGTTTCTTTGTTTTGTGAATTCCCCCGAGTGATTGGCACCATGACCAGCTTCTGTTTGTGTTAGTTTTCTCCATGGGTTGGAATATATTCTCCACACAGCTGTATTTTCATAGCCTAACTTCTTTCTTCTTTTAATCTCCCTTCCTTCCGACATGCATGAAAGATTACTATTTATAATCCAAGAGAAACAACACAATCCTAGACAGAATCACAAGGAGATGCTATGTTAAGCACCTCGAGAGAATCTGACATAAGTCATTTGGGGTGGAGTGTCTCCTGTCATATCTAATATTGCTCTGTATACCATAGGGCTTTACAGTAAGTTATTTTCCCATGCATTTGAAACTGAGTCCTGGAAACATCTATTACAGACATGTTTTGAACACTTTTCTTAGCTGGCAATACAGAACGGAAACCCAGAACACCTTGCCCATTGTCCCTATTTATTATTGTTTGTCACTGTCCTGTGAAGTGTTTCCCTTGTGACCCTGTGGCCTTGTGGTAATGTCACTCTTCCCAGTGCTACCACTTACTGCTAAGACGGAGGAGAACCAAGTTCCCGCCACTCAAGTTAAAGACATATTTCTAATGTCTTCTATGCAAGCTAAACTCAACTTTTAAATTAGAAAAAAAAATCCCTTCCGGTAAAAATAAATACATTACCTAGACCAGAAATCAACAAACCTTCCAACAAAGTGGAAAACACTAAATATTTGAGGGTTGTGGGCCAGACAGTCTCTGTGAGTGCTCAATCACTGTATCATGAAAGCAGCCCTAAGTAATGTGTGAATGGACAGGCACGGCTGTATCCCAACATATATTTAATCATAAAGACAGTTTGGCTTATGGGCTCTAGTTTTCTCATCTCCTTCCTGGAAGAAATAATTTTCTCTTTACTCTAGAAAAGTGAGAACAAGATCTAGATTGTCAAGAACAGAGAGGCAGCCTGACAATGGGGATGCATGCCTGTAATCACTTCACTTGGGAGGCAAAGGCAGGTGAAGTTCTGTAAATTTGAGACCAACCTGGTCTACAGATTGAGTTCCAGCACAGACAGAACTAACAAAAAGCAAAACTAAACACACAAAAAAACAAAAAGCACAGGAAAAAACCCAGAGAAATGAGAGAGAGAGAGAGAGAGAGAGAGAGAGAGATTCAGAAGTAGGCATTCTTATTCTTAGCTGTTAGAGATTTTGTGATTTACTGTAGTGTCTTACAAGGGATGAGTGGATACAGAGTTACGCTGGTACCTCCCTAAGCCTATGTTTTCTACACTGTATGACAGGGCTTATTACTCATGACTCTGCTTATGGGGCTAGCTAGGAAACAATGGCATATGGCCTTTAATTGCACCTGTGCTTTCTTGCTCATTATTGTGCTGTGCCAGCAATCAGCAGATACACAGCGGTAGTCTCGTAGGAGTTGCCACGCGGGGGCAGAATAAGAGTAGGTGCAGATGAGAGAGCACAACCTGTAACCTGAAGGAAAATGCGCTAAGGACCAACAGAGTGCACAGAGAAGACAAAGGCAGTTGACCTGATCTTAATCCTAGGCAAGCAGGTCACATGACAGGAAAGGAGGGTAAGTAGCTGGGCCTGGAGGAATGTGAGATTCCCACAGAGAGTCAAGGGAAGGGCCACCAGGGAAAAGAAAGTGTAGGCAGACAGATACAAATATAAACCAGGAGCAGAAAATAGCATATTCTCTTGTGTCTGGAGCAGGAGTGGGTGAGGGGAAGGAGGAAGGGAGTCCTCTAAGCCAACCTGCAAAGGGGCTTGATTGGCAAGGTTGAAGTATGGGGATTCCGTCCTCAGTGTGGAGGAGCCTCCAGCTTAGGACAGATACAGGAGTCCTGCCAGGATGGGGGTTTCCTGAGAGACCATCACTAGCAGCATAAAGGAAGTCAAGTTTTCCAAATGAACCCCAAAGAACTCTGGAGCAACACTGGCTAAAAGAAACACTGCCAGATACATGACCTTTAATAAATTTCCTTATGACTGAAATTTTAGCAAGCGAAAGGGATCAACTGCTTTCCCTAAAAAGTCTGTTTAACTTAATTCATACAAAACAGCATCGTTTCAGCACATAGCTACTTAAAAAGGACTAACAAGAAACTCTGTCTTGTGACAAATCTTCAAAATCTGGAGTGTATTTTGCCCATGGAGCAAATCTCAAGTTTACAGTATTGCAAGGGTTCAGCATAGCCAGTGGCCACCAGGCTGAACAGTACATTGAGGAGAGGTCAGAAGACAATCATTTGAACACAGCTCACAACTGCTTTACCAAGTCCTCTCGGGTTCTCCACCTTTATAGGATAACCACTGTGAGATTAATTACAGTACCTTTAAAGCAATAACATGTTCTCCAAACATTACTTCGTTTAGAAAATACTGCTTTAGCTGGCACTAGGTAAGTGGCTGAGGTAAGTGTAACCCCCCAGGCTCTCTATACTGTAGTTATGACTACTTTAAAAGGGACTTTGACTCTTCAAACACTGCTAGGTTGAAAATCTCTCAAATTTTGGGAGAGGGGAACCACAATCAGAATATATTGTATGGGGGGAAAGGCTATTTTCAATAAAAATTAAAAATATATTATTATTATTAAACCTTTCCAACTGGAGAAATGGTGGAGACTCTCTAGGTAATTACTAGGTAATGCCCCTGGGGCTTCCAAATTGTCTTCCCTTTCTCAAGATCTGTCTCTGTCTCTCTCTCTCTGTCTCTCTCTCTCGTGTGTGTGTGTGTGTGTGTGTGTGTGTGAAGAAAATGGGGTAGAAGACGTAGGCAGGTGACAGAAGGAACTGAGTGGAGGAGGGAATTGCACAGGATCACAGAGGGACCTTTTCATGCTACCCAGGTGGCCAGCCACCACATTCCCAGCAACCTGTTAAATCAGAGAGTTAGGTTGCACAAACTGGCCAGAAGAACTGACAATGTCCCTGGAAATGTAAGGAAACCCAGGAGATTATTTCCAGCAGAATTCTTGGAAGGTGGAAAGATTAGAAGAAATTCTTACATTACCTGGAGTGTTTGGCTTGGGTGGCAGTAAGGTCAAGGGAGCCTAGAGAATGACACCAAGAGACCTCCTGTAGCATCCCTAAAGCCCTGTAATCAGAGCAGAACCCAACAGACTTTGGGGGTGTCAGCTGATTGGCTGCCTAGTGTGTCTGTATGTGGATATATACAAGTTGGAGAGGGGAACATGGTTACTATTCAAAGAAAAAGTCATTGTTTTTTATAACAATCTTTTGTTTGTTTGGTTGGTTTTTCAAGACAGGGTTTCTCCATAGCTTTTCTGGAGCCTGTCCAGAACTAGCTCATGTAGACCARGTTGGCCTCAAACTCACAGAGATCCACCTGCCTCTGCCTCCTGAGTGCTGGGATTAAAGGCATGAGGCACCACCACTTGGTTAATCTTCATTTTATTTTTTGACCTCCATTGTCAGCAGTCTGTTCTCCACCAGCATGTCCCTTCCCATATGATAAAGAGGGGCATCATATAATAACATTTTAGGCACCTATTTGTTTGCCTTCTTATAGTATCAAGCATTGAGCTATCCAGAGATGCCCACATGTATTGGTTTGGGTGGAGCCAGGCTTGTGCAGGTGGTAATTGTAAAATCTTCTTCACCAATGGGAGAACCACGCCAGCAAAGCTTCCCAGTTTGACAGGGTAAACCAGTTGCCTGGGGAATTGTTAAAAGGCGCATTCTGATTTGGTGGGGAGCCCAAGATTCTACAATTCTAACTAGCTTCTGGGTGTCTCTAGAGCTGCTAATCAGTGGACCACATGCTGTTTACAAGGCCCGGGACATCAAGTATTTGTCTGAACACGCTATGATAAACATAGTAGATGTTTCCCTGTTTTACACACCATAGTTTCTGCTTTAAGACAGGTGTTTCCTTTTCCTCTGAGCACACAGCTGCTTGGATTATTTTTTAAATAAATAAGGTATTAAGAGATCATAGCAGACTGAGCTGCAAGATCCTGCCTGGGAGCACGAGTTCTCTTTGAGGCTCATGCTTTTTCATCCTTTTCACCCCTCTGTCTCTCTAGGTATCAAAGCTTGAAAGAGAGAAGACTCAAGAAGCAAAGCGTATTCGCGAGTTGGAGCAGCGCAAGCACACGGTCCTGGTGACAGAGCTCAAAGCCAAGCTCCATGAGGAGAAGATGAAGGAGCTGCAGGCGGTGAGAGAGAACCTCATCAAGCAGCATGAGCAGGAAATGTCAAGGACAGTGAAGGTGCGGGATGGAGAGATCCAGAGACTCAAGTCTGCTCTGTGCGCTCTCCGGGATGGCAGCAGCGACAAAGTAAGGACAGCACTCACCATTGAGGCCCGGGACGAGGCCCGGAAACAGTTCGATGCAGAGCGCTTGAAGCTCTTGCAGGAAATCACAGACTTGAAAATGGCTAAGAAGCAGGTAGACGAGGCGCTGAGCAATATGATCCAAGCGGATAAAATCAAGGCTGGGGACCTTAGGAGTGAACATCAGTCCCACCAGGAAGCCATCTCGAAGATCAAGTGGGAGTCGGAACGGGACATTCGAAGGCTGGTCAGTAATAATGAGAGCCGGGCAGAAACCAGTCTCTGCCAGAGAGCTCAGTGTGATTTGCTTTGCTGGGTGTTCCCTGGAGAGTTACTATAAACAAACACCCTCGCTTCCGCGGGCTGCGCTACCCAAAACTCACAGTAGATTGATAATCGGTAGTTCGGTAGAAATTGGAATTGTAAAATGTAAGAGTTTTACAGCCCCCATTTTCATAGTAAGTGCCTTCTCCTGGGTGCATAGATATCCATGCAGCGACCTGTGTTCTTGGGTAGTCCCTGAAAGATTGTAAAGTACAAGTCATTCCAACCTTAGATTGTTTTGTGCCACAATTTGTCTGAAAAATGGCCACTGAAAACATGAAAACATCCTAAACGATTCATCAGCACAAACATGGAGCTGTAAAATCCCTGGTCATTTATAAAACGGGTTCCTTTCCCCCCAACAATCAAAGAATATTTGTTACGAGGCATTCTGGTTTTTAGTTGGGTGTCGTTCACATATAGCTTACTTGCTGTTACAGTTTTCTTTAGTTTAATCCACACAGAATTAGTTTTTGTTTGGTTGGTTTCTTTTGGTTTTTGGTTTTTAATGTGCAAAGCCAACAACCATACAGATATCTCATAATGCTAAAATGAATAAATTAATGCATGGTCTATGAGCTGTAATGTCCTCGGTTCCATGATCTTAGAAGGAAAATTTATATTCATGTTTGTACAAAAGTTGAGGATTAGCTTAAACCATTTAGAATGAATTTAATACTGGTTCTCTAAGCCAGTGGTTCTCAACCTTCCTAAAGCTTCGACCCTTTAATACAGCTCCTCATGCTGTCATGATCTCCAAACAAAAAGTTATTTTGTTGCTACTTCATAATTGTAATTTTGCTACTGTGATGAATCACAATGTAAATATCTGATATGTAGGATATTTGATATGTGACCCCTGTGAAAGGGTTGGTTTACTCCCTCCCCCAACTGGGTCGTGACCCACAGGTTGAGAAGCACTGCTCTAAGCTGTTCAGGAAAAACCATTCTTTCCCTCTGTGTCTGCCAACCCTCAGTGACCATTTCCAGGAATTCCACTTCATGCTCTGAAGGATGTCTCCAGGACTTCTACTTTAAGTGGTTCCCATAGAACATTTTACAGGTTAAGCATGTGTCATTTTCTTAGTAATGTGGTGTGATGTAACTGTAAGATGCTGCCTCTGCCATGCTTCCTGGGGGATTTACTGCAGTTCGTTCTGTTTGACAATCAAGGCCAAAGGCAGAGCAGAAATAGCGGTCTCTGTTCTGCTTTTGGTTTCTGAGATGACTGTGGTTGACGAAGAAGGATTCAAGACTGTGAAGTGTGGAGCAGTCAGGTAGGTGAGTTAAAAGAAAGCCTCGAAGTAAAAATTGTTGCTTGCCTCTCAGTGTAAATATACCAATTGGTCATGATTTCCCCATTACTTCTTCCCAAGAACATGGCTAAGGTAGACACAAGAGTCTCCTAAGCAACCAGCTAAAATCTAAGCCGTCCAAAGAGTGGCTCAAACATTGGGTGCCAGGAGACTCAGATGGGGGGTGTTTCTTTAATGTCCGTGCCCCTGTCTCCACTTTCTCATTTTCCTTTCCTACCCCCACCCTCACCAGCATATGTACTTTGGGGCCTGTAGGGAAAGAGATGAGATCTGTTCTTTCTAGAAAACATCAAAGAATTTGGCAATATATTCCTTCTCATCTATGAACTGGAGCACCGGTTAATTTTGTAATATTCTGAGAATCAGGTTATGTGTTCACAACCACTGTATAACAGAGCCTCTTTTATTGCTCGATATCCTACAGGAACCCACTTTGGAAAGATCTGGGGGCATCGGCATGCCAATAATTTTGGAGCCAGTGTAACACAGTGCCCGATAAATGGGCTCGAGGCTCAGAAGACAAAGTTAAAGTATCGAGACTTCATCATTCACAAGGCAGGGGACAATGACCAAATACGTAACCTTTCAGGGTCTCATCTGGTACATGGTGATAATGGAACCTACTGAGCAGGACATTCTTAGAAAGTGAAATAACTTGCATAATTACAGTGCTTCCAATACTGTAAGGATGAAAATATTTCATTTATAATACTAGAGATGGTAAGGATAACTCCAAGAGGGTGTTAATCAGCTGATAGCCTAGTATCTGTCACTAACTAGACGGCATCACCAGCAACCAGGAAGGGGCAGTTTATGAGCTGTATCAAACTTCAGCAAACATTGTGAATATCAACTCTGAAAAATGAACACTCAGCTTAACACGCCTCAGCCATCTTCAAGGAGTAAGAAAATGCACCTGATATTCTCTTGCAAATCAACAGGTATCACAACCCCCATCAGTTAGCAGGTGATGTTACGGGAAAGTGCAGACATTAGTGCAGTGGTCTCCCAATGTTGACCTAAAATTTAGTCACGTGACCTAGAGTCAGTAGCTAGGCATTAGCGTGTGTAAAGCAAGGGACTGCATGAGCAGGTGATACTATGATCTTCTCATCTAAAATGCACAGCAAAGAAACACACTAAGTGAGTCATTAAATATGAGAAAGGAGAAAGAAAAATGACATTTGTGCTAAATGTCTTTTCTTATTTGCATTTTAAGAAACCACATAGAATGTATTGAAATGGGACTAAAGGTTCCACCCAGTGTCACGGTTACAGACATTCATTTCATGTATTGTATATTTCTCATCTAAGGACAGCAAACTGATTCCAATCCAGTGGAACTCTAATCCACTGATACCTGTACCTTAAATTGAAAATTAATGCATTTGAGGTCACTTCCAAGCTTCTCAGAAATGAGTGCTGAAATCAATAACTATATGCAACAGATATACAAGGAAACATTTTGTCTGAAATTAGCAGGCATTTTTAATCCCTACTCTGGTCCCACTGATGCTTTTCCAACAGTAATAGTAGAATGATTGCTAAGGCTAGCTGCCTTGAAGTGTGGGAAGGGAAGGAAAGGAAAGACCACCCAACAGGAATTGCTGGAAGAACCCCCTCCAGATGCCAACAGAATTGACACTTATTAGAAAATCAGTAGACCAGTACTAGGAAGCCTGCAGTTTCTCCAGTTGCAAACGATTGGCTAATAGTATCAATCAGTAATAGTTTATTGGTCCCCTAGAAACAGTGGAATGCTCTGGGCTTACCTTTATTAAAGCTAGTGATCCATTTTAAATTTTACCTTTCCTAACCCTCCCAGACCATTTCAAGCACTCTAGGGAAGGACAACACCCTTCCATCATCACAAGATGAGGAGGACTTCCCCTAGTGCAAATGGGACTTATGTATAGCATAGTGAAATGTCCTGGGTCTCATTTAATTCAGATGGATGAAATCAAAGCCAAGGACAGGATCATCTTTTCCCTGGAAAAGGAACTGGAGACTCAGACAGGCTATGTACAGAAACTCCAGCTGCAGAAGGAGGCTTTGGATGAGCAGCTCTTCCTGGTCAAGGAGGCCGAGTGTAACATGAGCAGCCCGAAGAGAGAGATTCCAGGAAGGGCGGGAGATGGCTCTGAACACTGCAGCAGCCCGGTGAGTCCATTTGAGTTGAGGTTTAACAACTCCGGAGTCATCTTTTATTTAGTGCTCAAGTTCTGCTTTCTCACTTAAGCTATTTTCCTATTTATAAGTACAGAGAAATCAATCCTCCCTCTGACTATAAAACCAGCGAATATCCTGGGAACAGGCTTTTCTAGACTTGCAGACAACAAAGTGGGCCGGACTTCATTAGCAGATAATGTGAGAGCTGCAGGTGTCTTTGAATCTTGCACAGATTTTTTTTTCAGCCTAGTGATAACTATCAAACTTGAATCCATTATAAGAATCATAAGTTAAATGATATTTGCCTGTTGCCAAGATTGGTAATTTCCCTATCTGTGAACAATTGGATTAGAAACTGACCAAAGACAGTTATCATGTACAGTGGTTGGGTGTGTGCCTTTAAGAAAGACAGAATCATCTATAGCCACAGCACAAAAACCTCCATTCTGAATGAACTTGCTACTTACTTGTTAGATTGTCATCATCTTTTATATGAGAAGTTATTTTCAGAGGTACAATGAGAGACTTAAGCTGGCCTGTAGTGGGCTATCAAATGATTTATCTGCAAAGAAAAAGAGATGAAAATGTATTAATTAGGAACAAAAAATGAGCTCCAAAGTATTACTTAGAACAAAGTAGTGAATAGCTCATGAGTTGATTTCCAGGACAAGGACATACCCTAGTAGGTGGTGGGAAATATATACTGATCTAAGATGTAGCACATAAACATTTTAGTTCTTCTGTTGATACCTATATGCAATATAGCATAAATACCAAAAAAAATGGACTTCAGAAGTTAGACCCCCTTGGTTCAAATGTATTAGCTGAGTGGCTTTATGCAAACCACTTTCCTGTTTAGTATCGTTATCTGTAAGATGCAGGTCATGGTGGTTTCTGCAAAATTGCTCTATGAATTAGACGACACTATATAGAGAAGGTAGAGTATTGTGTTTAGTACCTGGCTAGCCTTCATAGATTTGATTGCTGCTATCCACTGTAAGACCTGGGTTAACGTAGATTCACCCTCAGTTTAGCCTGTCCTGATGGGTACTCTAGGATATGATGACTCCGGGGACTCAGGTCGTGTGAAACTGTCCATTAACAGGGAACCTCTCTCAAAATCAAAAGAGGAACAGAATCGCAGGCATGTAATCAGAGTAGGCCTACAGCACGGGAATAAGTTGTAACTGCTGTGTGGAATGTAGTTCATAACAATTGTTATGCTATACAAAGTATTTTCTTCTAAATTATATTGTACACCCCACCTTTCAAGCATGAAGGTAATATATGTTCCCTCACAGTGACCTTTTTCTTCTAGAGTATAGAAAAATTCACAAAACCCTGTGTCTACTTCCTAAACTGTCCCCTCTGTAACTAAGTATAATAACAGACAGTTGTCTGTGTCATCGGAAGCAATGGACATTTGTGACTCAAGGGTATTCCCTGACTTCACACTCACCTTAGTCACAGGGCAAACAGCTCTCCTAAAAACTGCTTCAACCTAATGTCACACTTCATGCCTCAAGTCTGGGCTCCAGGGTCTGCCTGCCACATGGAATTCATTTATGATTTTAACCATGCTTGGTCTTCAACCCAGCAGTAAATGTTGGGAGTTAGAAAGGGTAACTCATCTTTTCTTGGTAAAAGAACATCTATCTGTTACTTCCTGGGCCAAACTGCAAGAGCCTATTACTTTCATGAATTGTATTCCAGGCTTTGAAAAGTATTATTTAAGAGATACTCATTTTAATTCTCATGTGTAGGATTTGCGAAGAAATCAAAAGAGAATAGCTGAATTGAATGCCACGGTAAGAAAGTTAGAAGATAGGAACACCTTGCTTGGAGATGAACGAAACGAGTTGGTAAGTTATGCGCGAACTGTTTTGATCGTGTGTTTTGGTGGATGTTAGGCTATGAAAGCATGCATTATGTTCGTTTATCATGAGAAGAAAATGAGCAGGTAATAACAGTACATCATGATAAATTCTCACAAGGTGACTGCCCCACAGCACTACCTTTCAAATGAGTAAGTGGAAAGCAACCAAGACCCCTCTCTCCAATCCAAGACCCAATTAACAATGGCACCACTCTGGTTTCTGTACAGGTATCTACCATAATAATTTTAAAAAACATAATTGCATATTATGCCTGTGTTCCTGGCTGCTTTGGCTCAGTGGTTTGCCTGTGAGGATCTCCCTTAAGCTGTGTGAAATTGTTCTCTTTCCTTACAATGCAGCATCCAGTTAACATTATTGCAATACATGCAGCCATTTTTCTGAAATATTTTTGGAACTTTTAACAGCACATTTAACAGCACATTTAGGCTGTTAAGACTGGGACTGCTAGGTATCGGGGAGGGGATGAAGAAAAGTGCCTCTTTCCCCGGGGCATAGGAATTTGGATCCTGCAATGTGCTCAGTTGAAATCTGAAGTTGCTCCAACACTTTAGGTTCTCAGTGCCAATGCATGAGGGGCTCAGTGTTTCCATACCTTTGCCAACGCGCACAGATTCCCTTTCACCATTTGGTCATGAGGTGTATTCTTGTTCTGACTTTTGTTTTGATTTTTATCTTTTCTAAAACGTTTGGGGGAGCTGTCAAATATCTGCTGGCCTGCTGGCCTTCCTTTACCCTCTGTCCTCAGCATTTTGTTCTTTCTCTAGACTGCTTTATTTTCTTCATAACCTTAGAACATTTTGAAATTAGATATTTAGACATACTGCTCTGTAGCTTATAGTCTGATGAAGTTGTTTATGTAAATGTGATTTTAGCCTTTCCCTGAATTTGAGGCCATTGTTTCTCTCGAAATCTTATTTTTTGGACAACTCTCACAAGTTTGGAGTGTTATCATGTATTGCTATTTCATAAATAATATCATGCAACTTGTTCTGAAAAGTGTATTGCTCATTTTCTAAACTTCTAGAGATTTTTCTAATTATCTTCTGTTATTAGTTACTTCATAACATTTCCACACTTTGCAACATTTCATTGCCGTGGAAGTATTACAATTTTCTTTCTGGCCATAGCACAGGGTCAGCATCTTCACTTGCTGTCTACTGCTATGTTAAAACACCATGACC
>LOJH01024934.1:3928-15774 GCA_001685095.1 Ellobius talpinus
TAAATTTTCTTTAGGTCCCCATAAGATTATCAGTGCCCCCAATCAGCAGGAAGTGCCTGGAAAACTACACCCACATTCCCCCCAAAAATGGACTATGGATATTTTACTTTGTTTAGATGTTTGTTATAAGCTGTTATGGATAATGGTCAGGAGAAAAGCCAAACAAAGAGATTTGATTCAGAGTTCTTGTTTTTAAAAAGAGGGTGGGAAGTGCTGTGGACAATGGTCTGCATCTTGTCACTTGTATTTTAAACAAATGCTGATTGGCCAGTATCCAGGAAGGAAGTATAGGCAGGGTGACCAGGCAAGAAGTAGAGGTGGGGCAATGAGAATTCAGGGGAGGGGGAAGTTTCAGTATGCAGTCATCACTCAGACAGAGAGGAAGCCAGATACAGAGCAAGAAAGATGTGACTCCCTCAGTGAAAAAGGTACCAAGCCACATGGCTAACACAGCAAAGAATTATGGGCTAATACAAGTTATAAGAGTTAATAAGAAGACTGAGATTTATAATTAATGTAGGCCATCAATTTATAATTAATGTAGACCTCTGTGTGTTTCCTTGGGACTTAATCATGGCAGGAACCTGGCAGGACAGAAACCTCAGTCAACACTACTGCTGAAAAATCACTTACACATTTCACTAAACAAGGAGAGGTCAAGCTGGTGCCTAACTTGACTTCATTGATCTCCTTGACTTCATAAAAAGTGCTAACAATATAGAAATAGATTCTGGGTGTTACCAGAGGAGAAGGATAGCCCCAAAACCATTTACAAATCCTGTGCTCTATGATAATGACACACTAACAGCATGTGTTAATAAAATAGTGGCACAAACATTGAGCCAACAACTCACTGATTAGATTAAAGGACCATACCATGAGATGGAACTCATGGCTGACACTACTCAGTTATCCAAGCACTGTGACTATATAGGCCACATGGATCTAGGCAAAAAAAAAATACTCCTAAAGGAGACAGTTATAAAATGACTCTAACAACATTCATCCAGATGCATAGATCGGTGCCTCATTTAGCCATTGTCTTCCTCTTGCAGAGACCCACAACTGGACAATGTACAAAGTGTGAGAAGCCTTAGAGTACTCACTGCTAAATAGGATTTCTTCAGCAAACCCTTCCCCAGGACTCAGGGAAGCTATGCTGAAGAATAGCCAGAGAGGAGAGGCAGTACTGAAGGAAGTGTTTTCTAGACACAGCAGGACTGACAGACATATGTACTCATAGAGACTGCATCAGCAGGCACAAGATGTGCTCAGGTTCAAGCCAGACATGGTCTCGACACAGAGAGGAAAAAGTGGACACGAATTCCCAACCCTCACCAAGAAGCTATCTCCAGTCAGTAACCACTTGCTAAAACAAAACAAAAACAAATAAACAAACAAATGTTTTTTTCCAATGGGATCTTTCTAGGTATATAAACAGCACTTAAGGGTAAGCTTCATGTCCAACAATAGATTCCCAACACAAAACTAAGTCACTAGTGTTCTTGTATATTTTATTTGGTCCTATATTGCTTTGTTTGGGTTTTTTTTGTCTCACTGGTCTTTCGCTTATTTTGTGTGTGTGTTGCGCTTTTTTATTCTTTGTTTTTCTGTTGTTGCTGATTATGGATTCTTTTGTTGTTCTGGTTTTTGCTTGTTTATTTCAACCATTAAAAACTGAAAACTAGTGATATTAATTTAAAATTTACTTATATCTCTTTCTTTTGCTTTCAACCTACTTATATCTATTAATGTATGTATATAAAACATATATTTTACAATAAAATCAATGTGGCTAAAAATAAAAATATACAATTAGAATTGAAGACTGTAGTTGAGAGCTTTACAATTGAGAATGTTGTTATTCACATGTCTTGATAATAATTACCTTGTTAAACACAAGAATAGGTGCAATTCTGTTTATGTATACTAAAAATTAACACGTTTAAATGATAACATTGCATAAGTAAATATACATAGGAACAACTGGTTCCAAGTTGTTACAAGGCTGAAATAAAGGCCTTCCCCACTAAACTGAGGGAAAATAATCCAGTGAAATTAGATCCATTTTTGGAATGATAAATGCCAATTTAAACCTCAAAATAAATATTCCTCCTATCAATTCATTGAAGAGAATTACAAGTGAACATCAACTATTTATTTATAATGTGGACACAGTTTATATGTGATCTGGTCAAAATTGAAGGAAACATCAAGACTATATTATTATCATTGTGTTTATTGGCAGGATACATTATATATAATTTACAAATGTCAATTTACAAAAATTACACACACATGCCTTTAGTCACAGTACTGAACAGCAAAGGCAGACAAATCTCTATGAGTTCAAGGACAGCCTGGTCTACAACAAGATCCATGACAGCTAAGGCTACACAGAAAAATGCTGTCTTGAAAAACTAATAATATATGTGTGTATATGTATATGTATATATGTATATATATATATATATATATTATTTCTGAATTGACTCTAGTATACAGACATAATAAGCAGAAATTCTATTAGTTTAAAATGAAAGACTATAACATTTGAGCATAAAGGTACTATGAGCAGAAAATTAGTATCTTCAATGTTGTTTAGGGAATGGATTATCAAAGACAATTGGTTCTCTTTCTCAATATAACACAGGAATATTGCTTATAAATCTTGCTGTTTGCAATGTGTAGGTAATGTTAAAATTTAGTGCATAGAGGAAAAACCTCAAACCACCCAAATGACTGAGCAAATCCAAGTCACACAAAAATGATGGACAAACAAAAGCCTCTATGAAGGCCAGTGGAAGTTTCCCATGCCTACTCACAATTCATCAGCCATCCATGCCAGTAACAGGGGTGGAGTCCATCCCCTTTCCAGGGCTTAGAGGAATGTCTGGGAATGGAAGGGTTCCCTCAGCAGCTGCAGAAGATGATGAACCATTTATGAAACTTCACAAGACTGAGATTATTTTTTAAGAAATGAACTCCAAGTCTGGCGGTGGTGGCGCACACCTTTAATCCCAGCATGCAGGAGGCAGAGGCAAAGGAAGGCAGATCTCCCTGAGTTTGACGACAGTCTGGTCAACAAAAGCTAGTTACAGGACAGACACCAAAAGCTACACAGAGAAACCCTGTCTCAAAAATATCAAAAAATTAAATAAATAAAGTAAAAAAAGAAAAGAAAGAAATGAACTACAAAAAGGTAAATGAGACTTATAAAATAGCAAACCCGATGATCTAAAAACAGGATTTGGTTGTTAAAGTATCTCAATTGCAGTCATCTTTTGTACTTCTACTCCCGAGGAACTTGAGGATCCCTATAAAGTGCAGCAAAAAGTTCTGACATCATTTTACACAGTTTGCAGCTTATTATTCATTATTAAGGACTTGTATTTGCCCTTGGCTCCTTTCAGAGACTTTCTATGAATACTTGCTAAGCAATTATCTGCTTTAGCAGTAGGAAGGAAATAATGGGGATGAAGGGTGTTATTGAAATTAACCACTTTTTTCATTATGAACTTTTTAACTTAGAAAATTCCAACTGCCAATTGTTCTATGCTTCCATTTAATGCTGAGATCAGTACAGTCTCACGGGGTCTAACAACGACATCAACTATGCAGGCATCAATATCATGTGCCCAGGAGTTCCCGTGGGCCCAGAATCTTATTTCAAACTCCTTCTTAAAGAGCATGCACATTGAAGATTCTTTGTCTATTTCCTAGCATAAGAAAAAAATCAGATTCTTAGGAATGGAGTATTAGGAAGATGCTAGGCAAATTGAACTTGCTGAGCTCTCATACACTGGAAGAGGAATGCTGTCTTCCCCATTTGAGCTAATCTGTGGCTGTGTGCTGTGGTATGCAATGCCAACCTTTCTTCAAAGCACCTCGGACATGTAAGAGCTTATAATTCAACCACATGAAAGCAAAGAGAAAATAAAACCAAAATGAACTAAGCTTAGTCTTGTTGCACCAGAACCAAATCAATGACAAGAACTTTACTTGAGAAATACAATTCCAAGGAAAACAACAAAGAAGCCTATATAGTGGTCATGGGAAATAATAATGTTCAACCATTTTGTGGGAATATGCCTGCTCCCTGGTGAGATCTTGGTAAAGTAGAGCAAAGTGTAAAGCAGGGGCGAAAGAAGAGTGAAGTCAGTTCCAACAATGTAAGATGTCACTGCATTGTGAAGCAGAGTATTGGGTGAAAGAAAAGAACACGCCACTCTGGATAGGCAGCATGTATCCACGACTAAATTTAGCTTTTTGCTTTGTCAGCCTCAATTTCCACCCTATAAAATACTGTGAGTGACAACATAGGCTTTCTTAAATTGTCTGTGCATCTAAGGTAGCCAGCAAAACCTTGACAACAAAATAGAGAGCACAGGTTGTGGGCAGAGGCACACAAGTTCTAGTTTCAGGGAAGATGGTATAATGTAGGAGATCACAATGAAAATGTTGAAGAACTAACTCTAATATGGACTTCTCTTCCCTCTTTTCTGCTATCAATTTTTAAGATTACTAAAAAAGTGTTATTATCAAACTTAGTATTTTGTCTGTAAATGTCTTTACTGAGAATTCAATTAATTTTAAAATAGGACTCATGCCACTTCATATATTATTCCCTTGCACTTTTTGAAGTGCAAGTGGTAAGGTCAGAATAATTAATTACTGAAAGAAATTACTCCTTGATCTTTGTAAAAATTACTACATTATGAGTGAATAAATTGTTCTGAAAATGACTGACAATGAAGTATCAAAAGCCATACTGAAGTCAAGCATATCACCCATTTATTAGTTTTGAACAGGTGTGTGCATGCATGCATATGTGTGTGTGCACATGTGCGAAGGTGTATGGCACAATGTAGTAGAGAAGAGACTGAGCCGTCAGCCTTTACTTGGATGTTGTGAGCGGCTTCTTTTGTTCCTTCACACATCCCGGTAAAAGGAATATTAGCTTACAAGCACAGGCTTCTGTCTTGAGCCAATATCAAAGCGGATACTTTTGTATTCTACACTGTGGGGAAAAGCACATACACAGAGAACTGTAATTTATTTGTGTTTTGTGTTGTTTGCCACAAAGAAGCAATCATAAATAACAGTAGGCAGAGAACAGAGACACAGCCTTTAATAGTATTGTTCTGGGAATACATCATCCAACATTGAAAATGTCATATAAAATTCATATCTATCCCTGTTTCTAGAGAGGGAAAGCAGAACAGTTGCACTCCACAGTCCTGGAGCAATTCTCTGAAACATGAGAACGATACGACCTGCTCTGTATTCCTTCACACTTGTTTTTGGTATCCAGAGCTATGTTTCGGAGCTCTATTGATTTTCATTCTGGCTGTGGTTGATTAATGCTGCAGGAAGCAGTCATGTGCATTAGGATGGAGGCAGATAGAAATACCAGTGCATTTTCTCAAGTCAAAGTGAGGTGGAGGGAGAAGCCAAACCAGCTCACTTAGTGGTTTTATTCGGCAATGCTTGCACACAGTAAAACACGTCGGTGAAACAAAGAACCACACAGCCTGGTCAACAGGAAGCTGGACACTGAGTTCCACACTTGCTACTGTTATTAATGACCTGTCAGCCATTTCAGGAAACCTATGACGCCATCGTTCTGTGGGAATTGTCATTACTTTTTATAAGATTTATTCTCTAGGTTAAGCATGTTCATGTTCCCTGTGTAAATTTACTTCCCAGAAGGTACCTTTGTTAGTTAGCAATTGTTCTTTTCCTTGATAAGGATTTTTATTGCTCACTACAGGAAGTCTGCAGTCGTAACCATGTAAGTGTGATTGGATTATGTGACACTTGTTATCTTGACCTGGCCCTTGAGCCTGAGAAACTGCTCATCAGTTTAGTATTTTCTCTTGCCTCTTTTGACAGCTGTTTTATTTTCTGTTTTAAAAGTTCATTGTCCACTATCAATAATACTCTTTTTTTTCATTATGTGACTGTTACATGATGCTCAAAGATTTCTCCAAATCTATTAAAATGCCCAAAATATAGTCATCTAGATAAACAGTAACACAGAATTTATGTGCCTTGAAAATTCCCAGTAATTCTAAAAAATAACCAGTGTCTATGAAAATAACCATTTAGAAGTTCTGGTCATGTCAATGTAAGAAAACATTACATTTAACTAAGGCAAATGTTATGAAAGCTTATTGTAGTGGTGTGGGACTGTAATCTACGTTCCATTGGGGGTTGGTATTAGGGTTGACACTTAAGTCAAAGTTTAGTTTTGTGTTTCTGGATATCGAGTTACAGGTAATATATTGAAAGATTGTTTTGCTTCAATTGAATTGTCTGCTGCCTTTGTTTAAAAATGTGATTATGGACATCATTTCAGCCAGGCTGTTTTTTCTGTTATTCACTGATCCATGTGACAATCCCTCCACCAAGAAATGATATGCTGCCTTATCACACACACTCACACACACTTATGTCATATGGTTATTTTCTCCCTGTAGTCTTCATCACAGGACCATTTTAGCAATTAGGGGACTCTGCTTTTCCATGTGACTTTGTGAACATCTACAAAAATTAAAATGTGCTTTGATTCTAATAGGAAATGCATTAAAACCATAACTGCATTAGGAAAAACCCAACATCATTAATGTGTTGAGCTTTATAATTCACTGTTCAGTTTTGATAATATCACTAAATGGTGCTAGTTTTTATATCTACTCCTTAGTACTTTTTGTGTAATGAATTATTTATCTCTAAGTACAGACTTATCTGTTCCGTACAACTGTTAAAACTTTCTTTTTAATTGCTATTGCTAGAATTTCCAGAGCAGCATTGAATGGCAACAAAAAGAACAAACACTGTTCTCTGCCCTGCTCTGCAGACTATTAAACTTATGAGTATAAAAGCTCCATTGATGGTTTTCTGAAGCTGTACTCTTTCCCTTATATTCCCAGGAGAGTTTAGTCATTGCTAGAGTGTGATTTTTGTTGAATTGATTTGTAATTGGGTTTTGCCTATTTCATCTGTTCCATGGTGACACCAGTTTCAGCAAGATATGAATGAGTCTACTTGAACCATCTTTTGCTAGCCAGTGGGTAAGGCAGTCCAAGGTCTGTGTGCCTTCTTTGTTCATTGAGAACATCTAAAACTTCTACTCATGACCTGTTCCTCAAATAGTTGTATCCCCAAATGTGAAACTTCCCTGCCACCTTTGGGAGCTCTCCCTAGATTGATTGTTCCGAAACTCCTTTTTCTTTATTATTTGTTTTAATTTTATGCAATTACAATTTAATTACATCATTTCCTATTTCCCTCTCCTTCCTCCAAACTCTCCCATAAACCTAGTCCTTACATTTTTTCAAATTTATGGCCTCTTTTTTCATGAAATATTGTTATATGCATTCATGTATATGTATATACATATGTAATCCTAAATACATAAGTACAGCCTGCTCAGGCTGCACAATGATACTCCTGCATGCATGTTTTAAGTGCATGCAGTTCTGACACTGGAAGCTTTGCCTGGAAACAAGAGATGGCTTGATCTGCTACAGTCATAGATCAGTGACTTATTCCATCATGAGAGAAGCTGTCTTTAACAGAAGATGGGGGCAGATTCAGAGACCCACAGACAAACATCAAGCAGAAAAAGAGTCTAAATGGAAGGTCTCCATCAAGTCTTTCCCCTAGAGTTCAAGGTATCCAGAAAAGATGGTAAAAACCAGAGGGGATAAAGGACACCAGGAGAATAAGGTCCTCTGAATCAACTAAGCTATCTCAAATGAAATCACAGAAACTGAAGCAGCAAGCAAGGGCCTACATGGTTCTGCACCAGATCTTTTGTGCATATATTATAATTATTAGCTTATTATTTTTATGGGACTCCTGGCTGTGTGTCTCTGATTCTTGTGGAAGTTCCTTGGACCCTTTTCATCCTGTTGAGTTTCCATGATCTACTTTGATCTACCTTGATATGATAGTTTCTGCTTCAGCTCATTATGTTTTATTTTTATCATATTCAGTTATTGTCTTTTGTTCTATCTAATAAGGGGCAGAAAGGGAGTGAAGGTGGAGGGCAGAGGTGGTAGAGATAATCTGAGAGGAGAAGGAGGGGAGGCTACAATAAAAATACATTATATAAGGAAAGAAAATATTTTCAACAAAAGGAGAAAATCAGAAATGTCAGTTATATACCATAACTTTTGTTTGCCATTTTGCAACCATATTTTACTCTCTCCAATTTTCCCAATGTTTTTTAAAATATCATTAGATTTTCTATAAATATATAGCAATACCTGCTTGCAAAGTTTTCAAATATACAATGTACAGCCTATATTTTTAAGTTATTTTCCCTTAGATTAATCCACAGAAGGGTTTTTATTGTCTCGGCCTCTTTCGACTCACTTGTTGCTTTATTTGTCACCAAGATGTGGATCATTGTGGGGACATTTTCTTCCATTTGTAGTGAGTTCAGGTTTGCCGTCTTCTCTCAAATGGATGATGAGAAAGAACAGGCTGGTCTCCCCTTGGGTTTGATTGGCTCTTTGGAGAAGCCTTCTGTTATTCTCTTTCATGCGGCTGAATGCTGGAGTCCACAGCAGTTTCTACTGTAAAATCTTCCAAATGGTAAATGCGATCATGGAATTTCAATCTATCCTTCTATTTTTAGCACTGTTACCGACATTAGTCTGTAACACATGGCAGGGTGAAGGCTAGACCTTTCTGGGAATCTGGCCATACCGTCTGCATGTGTGATATTTTCCAGAAAACAATACACCCTGGATTTTTCTCAGCAATTTCAAGAAAAGAAGCAAAATTTCTCCTTTACGATAGCCTTTCTGTGATAATTTATAGCAATAATTTCTCCAGAAGATTTAAGAGAGTAAGTAGCCTGTAGACCTCCTTATGTTCTGGTAGATACTATAATTTTGGAAATCTTTGATCTACCTTATACCTATACAAGAAACGTTCGTGAACATTGCTGATGTTGATGTGGTCTTATTGCACTGATTTTCCAGACTTGATTATGTTGCATAAATAATTGTTTGTGTTTCATTGGGGGGTGGCTAAGTTGTTAAAATTATGTTTTTTTACCCACAACCATTTGCAAACCCTGCTTTAAAAATCTGGTGCCCTCCTTTGGCATCCATCTGCAACTTCACTCACATGCAGTTTATATCTCTGACACAGAGACAGAGATAAAACAATGTAACAAAAATCTAAAACAAGCAGGAAAGTGCCACACCAAAAAATTATTAAGATATTACACATTTTTAGTTTATATTTTTATCCACACACAACACATATTTGAAATATTAGCAATTAAGTTGGAAAATTCTAATTTCAGTATTCTATATTTTTGGCAATATTTAAACAACAATTAGTGATTTTTGGTATTCTAGATTTTTTTAATAAAATTACTCAGTTCTTAAATTTATTTAAATCAATACAATTAAATACTTTTTTATTCTAAACTTTACTTTTTATTAATGAACTATAGATAGAGGCAATCACAATGCATATATCAAATATGCATTAGGAGGCAGATGCATAAAGCATACATACTGTTAAAACCACAATCACATATAAGAATAAGCACATGCATACATTCACATAAAATCAAATTATCTATTGGATAAATCTATGCATATTAGATGCTTGAAGATGCTCACCACATATCCAACATTGTGATTTAACTTTCTAATTGAATTTCATTATTTTAGGAGTACTAATGTGACAAGTTGAAGAGTTTCTGTCTTTGGAACTTCACATCAGAGCACTGACAATTCCACATAAGCCAGTGGCCCTTCCCCAAGCTGCAATACACTAAAAGATAAAACAAGTGTCCAACACGGATGGTGTGTGCATTGCATTGCTGTTTCCTTCCCCTGCCTTCATCCAGATCATGTTACTTGCTGTCTCCAGACAGCAACCACTTTTCTCATATTACATAGCAAGAAATAGACTAAAGCTGCTGAGAAAGGCAGAAAAAGCCACTCTGGGAAATTGATAGATTCTTAAAAGCAACTTTACCAGGACGAGTGTCTTTACATCTGAGGCTATCTGACATTTGACAGATGAATCTCCACATGGAAAAATATCTCTGTAGGTATATCTCTAGGATATGAAGATGTGCAGTTAAATATTACAGCTTCTTATTTTCTGATTGCATAAATATATGCTGATTTAGTAACATGAATATCATAATAATGAAATGATATGTTTTATTGTGAGGGAAATTTTGGACATTTGCAAAATCAAACCTTGTCAAAAGGCAGCATGTGTTTGCTTAGAGATGTGACTTCAAAATATTATTGAATTAATGGAATTTATGATTATCTCTAAAATCTTGAAAAGTGTATATATAATCATCATATGGTTGGACTCACAAAGAACAGTTTGTTAATTGGTCTACATATTAAAGAATATTTAAAACACAGACATACATTAACATTCTCAAATATATAGAAAAATAAAATTTCATGGAATGCTTAAAAATGTCAAATAATAGAATGACTCTCTCCTCACACCATGTAAAGTCTGAGGGCATGCAGTTCTTGTACATCTACTTCATTTGAAACATTGAGTTCTGTATCGAATACCTATTAAATATTTAAAATTTTATTAAGTATCTAGTCATCGCTCACAATTTCTTTTAAATGAGCAGATAAATACTTTTTTGAAAATTTTAATATGATTTGAGGGCATAGAAAATGAGAAAAGATCATATATTTTTTTCTGTTTAATGTTTTTCCTTCCTGCTTGTATTCTTCATGTACAGACCTTTAGTATTGAACAGAAAATTATTTTTGACCATATACATCATATAAGATGACCATATACATCAACATTACTGTGTAAACATAATCTATAATTGTTTACTAAATGTTTAGTACCTATTACATTGGACATGCTAGAATTTGAACAACAAATATCAAATAACAGACACTTACCTCAGTTACCTGATATTTTAATATTTTATGAAATTTTTATAATTTGGAGTATTAATAATTAGAAGTTTGATTTTGAAATATATTACAAGAAGTGCTTACATGGAGGATATATAGTCATTACATGTATGTAACCAGGACAAGCTCAGACGAATTATTTAAATGGAAGAATTTAAAAATCTGGCTTTTTTAATTTATATAAATGTTTTCTGTAAGATGGCATACTTTTTTAGAAATTAAATCTCTCTGTCTAGCCAATCTCCACCACATCCTGAAATATAGCTTACTTTTACATAAAGTCATAAAAATTGCATTTTTGCAATCTCCTTTGGTAATCAACTGTGACATTAAATGGCATAAATCTTTGTTCAATTCCTTTCCTGCTTCTTCAATGAAAATTAAAATACCATACTCTTAAAAATGGCTGTGGTAGCCAGCACACATAGCTCTAACTTTCTGGCTAAGTTCTTAAAACTTTCAGTTTGAATTTCAAATCTTTTGACATTTATCTAGGCAATAAAATTAGACTTGCTCTGTTCTCCAGTTACATGGGGATGTTTATGACTTAATCTTTCTTATTACCTCACACCAGTGTAAACACATTGCCCAAACATAACCATATGGGTTAGGCCCTGAAAATCCCAGACAAAGGGAAGGGCAGTTGATGAAAAGCCACGAGGAGTTGATGTTCTCAAATAGTCTTATTCATCCAAGCAGGCACACATCTGTGTCAGTTTACCAACATTTTTCACCATAAAGATGAATGATTAACACCTACCTCTCTGGGAAGCATCAGCTGTGGTTCCATGGCTTATCTTGACGGAAATTTTGAAGCAAAGTTTGAATCATTTTTGTTTTGTCTTGTTTTCAAGACAGGGTTTCTCTGTAGCTTTGGAGCCTGTCCTGGAACTAGCT
>LOJH01024935.1:7392-18939 GCA_001685095.1 Ellobius talpinus
GCTTCATGGAAATGTCTGCTGGATACTATGGGCCTGTAGACTGAAGATGGATGCTCCAATGATACAGAAGAACTTTGGGTGACTGTGCACACAGTAAGATGTCTCTGTCAATTCTAGAGTTTTGGAGGTTGCTTACAATGTACTTCTTGTTTATTTAGGTAATATTGCATCCTTCTGGAGTCTTTGATGGATTTGAAGAATTTATAGTTATAGTTTTCCTATGTTATGATAAAAGAAAAAGTAGATATAAATATTGTAACTGTAATTCTTGTTTGATACCTGTTTTGTTATATGTAATTTTACATGTTAAAGACTTCCTTTTGTTTAAAAGGAAAAGGGGAAATGGTGTGAGAAGTCCTTCTGTGTGTGTTTTATTGGTTAATGAATAACAAACTGCTTTGAGCCTATGGCAGGGAAGAACAGAACAAGGCCAGGAAGGTTAGGCACAAGGCTGGGAGGGTTAGGATGTATGCTGGGAGAAAGAAGGGTGGAGTCAGGGAGATACCATGGAGCCGAAATTTGCTGGTAAGCCACTGCCATGTGGTGATACACAAATCAATAAAGATGGGTTAAATTCAAAGGTAAGAGTTAACTAATGAGGAGCTAGAGCTAATGGGCCTAGCAGTGATTTAAGAAATACAGTTTTTGTGTGATTATTTAGGGTCTAAGCTAGCTGGGAAGCTGGAATGAACAAGTGGCTCACTTCCCCCAACAATCTATATTTTCCCACATGTTAAACCAAAACAATTTACATATATTTGGTTCATTATTTTATTTCTGATATTATAATTATAGCATTTGCTCTTTTGTTTTCTTCAGAATATTTTCAAGTACTCATCTTGGTTCTCATTGTTTTTCATATTTTAATAATAGTTATCTAGTATTTTATTGAGAAATACTGTGTCAGTATCATCAGAGATATTACCCTATTGTTTCTTTGCTTGGAAGATTCTCCTCTGGTCTTGGCAAGAAGGTGATCTTGCCATCATAAAACAAGTTTAGATGTATTTGCTCCATTTCTGCTTTTTGTAGCAGCTCAGAGATTAATGTTAATTCTTTATTTGTTTTTTAAGAAGTCATCTATAACATGATTTCATCCAGATTTCTACCTTTTGAAATTATTGAATTTTACTTAACCCCCCTTCTCTTTCTCCTTCTCTGTCAAGACATGGTTTCTCTGTCATCTCTGCCTGTTCTAGAACTCACTCTGTAGGCAGTCTCAGGCAGGACTCTGAGAAGTGTCTGCCAGTCTTCCGCACGTTGGTATTAAAGGTGCAACAAATGTGCTGTTTCAATCTCTTTTTAAGGTCTGTGTCTGTTTTTCTTCACTATTCACTGCCAATAAGATGATTGCAGGAAATATTAAATTTCTTTTTATTGTTATTTTTTGCCATAGAGTTGTTCATCATTATGAAGATCTTTGGTATTTTCAACAACACAGCTAAACCTAGAAAAGAATATTAAGCTAAGAACAATGTGCACAATCCAGAAGCTGTGATCTCAATTACTTACTCATTTTCAAAACAAAAAAAACAAAACTCTCAAATTTATTTTATATATATACACAAAGATACGTGAATATGCTGTTACATATGTAAATGTAATAACAATCAACTTACAAAGAGGGCATGGATTTGACAGAGATCAGGGTATTTTGAAGTGAGGAAATGGGGGAAATATTGTAGCTATATTATATTCTCAAAAAATGTTTTTAAAAATGTGAAAGGGCTTTAGCCATGGCTCAGTGATTGAGAACAGTTGCTGTTCTTTCAAAGGAGAGCATATTTTTCCTCCTGTATACATGTTGGGTAATGCACAGCCATCTGGTAACTCCATCTTTGAGATTCTAACACTATCTTCTCTTATTGCTTCCCCTTTCATCTGCTTGCACATGATTTACACTTACACACACAGAGAGATGATTGTGTTTGAGCACACACACATATGAATAATTATCTTTAAAAATGGAAGCATAAAACATTGAAGCATATTTACTGCTACTGTCTTAAGATCTATTTGCACAGAAACATTTTTTTCTGACTTATCAGAAATCCAGGGAAGGCATGTCAGTGTTAACTTTATCCTACCATTCAGTACTGTGACTGCCATAAAGATAAGGAACACCCACTCCATGAGAATGTGTGCTGGAAGATTTATTACTTCTTCACCATGCTAAGGATAACATGGAATATGAAGTAAGGATCTTGGCAACATGAGTGGTGTGATGGTTCTGAAAACACTTAGTACTTACAATGTCTATATGCACATGAACGTGGCATTAGAGTGAATTGCATGTACTATTTTTCCCTCCTGCTGTATTTACTATTTCATAAAATTTCCTCAGAATCAAGTGCAATGAGGCCAGTACTCATAATGCATATGTCCTTAATTTATGATTAAAAAAATCATTCAATAGTCAGAGGATTGTGCCTTTTAGGAACATTAATAAAGGTTCACAGATATTTGTGTACTTTTGAACTTATACAGAAGATATCTAACTAATAATGTTTTATATTAAATTGTACTGGAAAGCTATAATTTATTCAGAAATATATTACAAATATATATAAGGAAATACACAGAACAAAACATACATACAACTTTGTCAATATGAGGCTTTGAATTTGCTTACCTTTTTCGGAAAGTTTTTCTGACAATCATGCTTTATCATAAGAAAAATAAGAAAAATGAAAGCTGATGATACCTGAATCATTTGGTCACTAGGACTCTGGAGAATCACAATGACCAGGTCTCACTTTGTCACTATGAAGACAGAAAAAATTGAAAGTACTTAGAGTGGCCATGAAAGCAGTAAAGCATAAAGTGTTACTATAACAATAATTTTTCCACTCCTTGTTTCTTTTTTGTTTCATGTTGAAGGCATTCATTGTGTTTTTCTTCTATCACAGATTGGTTTCAAATACAATTGCTTCTAATATTTACAGATACATTTATATACAAACTCAAACTAATAACAAGAATCCCTCTTTATATTGAAAACAAAGGCACCAATGACAGGAAAAATATAAATATACATAAGATTTCCAAATAGTTCAATGGAAAAAAATTGAATGGTGAACATTCAGGCCCATGTGTTCTTCCTCTGTAGGACCTATGTGTTTTTAGTATTATTTTATTTGCAAACTATTCCTAAATTATGGCATCATTTCCATGTATTCATCTGCCATTTCTGGTTCTTGTATTCTTTTGTTGCCTCTTTCTTCAATGATTTCTGAACTTTGGTAGGAAGGTGTGCTGTATATGTGTTTCATTTAGGTTTGAAAAACAATATCAATTTCTTTGTGTATATGTCAGTGTGGATGAGGTTTAATTACAATCCAATACAAATCGAAGCTTCTCAGATGAGGATTCAGGGATGAGTTGATCTAAGTGTATAACAATAAGCCATTAGAAATTGGCTTTATATACTATTCATTTAGCCAAATGATTGTAGGAGGGTTTCCTCTATGGCCTATGTCCTGTCTAGCCACAGTGTCTGACTTTGTGATAATGATTTTTGATTTCTGTGACACAACCAATATATACTTTCTAGCCACAAGTCTGGGCCTTAGGAAATCAGTTTGTAAGGTATCCTTTCCAACTGGTTCCCCTACTACTACTATCGAGTAATATTTGAATGACAATGAAGTATTCTCTTCTTTGACATGACATTTTAATATAAAATTAAAATAAGGCAAACAAACAATATTTGCATTCTGTTCAATATACCAACAAGATTTGCTTTCCTTGCTAAGTGCCACCATGTAAAAATCTTAGTTCACTCCACTCAGATTCAGAGCCTAAAGCATCTTATTACAGAAAAGGAACTGTCAGATCACATAAACCTCCAAAAATAAATCTAGATGAGGAATTAAAATTAGAAAAGAGATATTATATCTTTGTACCCATTAATAACAAACTAAAGAAAGATCACTAACATGCTTCATTCTATAATTTTTGTGCAAGTCTATTTACAAAAATGTTTTGTTCTATAATTTTGTTGCTAGTCTATTTATATTGGCCAGTCCTTTCCCCATTATATAAATTATTGCTGTTCACTCTCAATGTGTATTAGAATCACTTGAAGGTGGATAGATGGTGACTTCTGCAGATTCACTTTCTGTGCACTAAGCATAAGGGCAGGACTATTTAAATGACAGTTGAGTTTGGAAACAACTGATTGGATCAGACTCTGGGCCAATAATTTCATTCTGTAGGAAATAAGCCTAGTGCGATGACTGGGTTAATAGAGTATAGAAAAATTTTGTAATTTTTTTGGAAATAATATTTTTTACATTATAACATTATTATATAATCTCTATCTACTTTTTCTTCCTCTAATTTCTCTCATGTACACCTTACTTTTTTTTCTTCAAATTTATGGTGTTTTTTCCCTGTGTGTGTATATCTGTTTTACTCAGTCTGTGTTTATATAAACAATCCTCATACACACACACACATATATACATGTGTGTATATATGGGTGTGTGGGGGTGTTGGTATATCTGTCTTTTTCTGTGTTTATGTAAATAATCCTCATCCATATGATGTGTGTGTGTCTGTTACATTAAACACAACATTGGTTAATAAAAAAGAGGTAACTAATTTGAAAGATAATGAGGGAAGGCTCAGAAGAGTTAGATGAGGAGCAGGTGGAGGAGTAGAAATAAAACTGATACAAAACAGTACCTATGTATGAAATCTTTAAAAAATGAAATAAATTTAAAATGATGGATAATCAATGAAAGTATCATATACTCTATTTTTGTTTTAAATGAGAAATATTACAATTTTTAAAAACTTTACAAATTTTAATTATTCTTGAATTATAGTCATTACAAAGGCCTCTACATATATATTTCAAATTGTGATACTCATAAAAGATTCCAAAATTTCACAGAAAGTATTTAACTCACAGTTTTGCTTCTTGGAAACTAATTGGTATCTATTCTTTTCTCTTTTTTTACTTTATGTCAAGTTTTCACGAAAAATTGACAGACTAAACTACAGGAATTTTACATAGATATGCTGATTTTGTCCAATGTGTCTGAGGAAAGGAAAATAAAGCCACAATTAAATAACAGATGCATACTGGATAGCAGGCAACTGCAGAAGTTTGAGAAGTGTTTTATTTAACATTCAATGTACCTGCTACTCCCAGATCCTTGCAAGTTTTCTGTTTGTTTTAATTTTGCTTTGCAGTAGAGCATCATTGTGCTAGTCTTTCAGGGTTCAATTCATTCTTATTGCTCATCTGTATTATGTTTGACTATTTCCTGTAACTAGAGAAATCTCAGAACAGGTGTTTTAAAGCACAGTTATTTTACACTTGGCTCACAAAGTGGGAACGATACAGCCATTTGCTTCTGTAGTGGTTCAGCACCAGTTAGGCAGAGCCATAACAGAAGCAAATGCTCAGAGAGAAAGGAGTATTGCATCCTTTCTTATGGGAAAGTTGAAATGCATTTGAAAGATGATTGGGTTTTGAACATGAAATGGTAAAAGAAAAAAATACTCATAATCCAGGTGTGATGGAATCAGGAAATAAAGAACAGATTGAAATGCATGCATAATGTTTATAGAATATTTGAACATGCAAGTTTTGATGACATAATTTAAATGGTCCTTTATTACTTAACTGTTTAAATATCCACCCACAAAAGTGAGCTCAAACTTCTCAATCAACTTTACACCAGCTACACCTAACTCTATGGATTTTAGATATGCTATGACGTCTGTATCCTGATCTAACCTCTCAAATCCGAAAATTATTTGTCTCCCTGATATTATTGGTATTTCAGAGTTATCCTCTTCTGAGTATGCACATGAGTCTCCATAATAAAAACACTAATATTGTTTTGAAGACAGTCTTGTCTTCTGATATTCTGGTATTTTGTTTTCTGTTTTCCTCCTCTAAGTTTCACACACACACAAGTTGGAGCAAGTTCCTGGCTTTTCATTTTGGTGTTTAGTATACATCGTTTTCTAGAATCTTGTCAGGTATACAATGTGTCCTTGTAGTTTTGCTGGTTGTTTCATTACATTTCTGGTGATCAATACTGGTACTTGCACAGGTGAGCCATATGCTCTACCATTGAGAGAGCCCCTATCCAACCTATCTGCAAATTTTGACCCAGTTCTTTTTCTCCAATATTAAGAACCTAAGTAATTTTTCCAAAGGCAGTGTGGCTACTGTTGGAGTTTCTGATTTTTCTCCCTTGGAGAGTTTCTTGTCACAGCTTCTAGAATGGAACACTTTTGACTTCTACTCCCTTTCTTTAGTAATCTTGGTCAGTTTCAACTGAAAATCTTTCAAAGATGTCATCTGAATTTCATTGGTTGTTATCACATAAAATGGCATTGTAACCATCAAAGTGACCCATGAATCCATTACCAAACCTGACATTTAGCTCATCAGAAAATTAGGAAATCTTGTCTTCAGATGTTTTAAAGATTTCTTCTACACAATTTTCTTTTCTTTTTTTTAAAGTTTTACTACTTGGAAGAGTAAAATAAGACCAAGATTGCTCTTCTCATTTATAATTTATTTTCTGAATTAGAGAATGAAGATGAACTAGGTGCTTATATACTGCTAAAAAATGACAACAAAAATACTTGACATTTCTATTTTTAAATTATACTTTCACATAGAAACAGAATTAATACTGTTTAGAATCATAAAACAGGAAAAAATAAAAAAAAGAAAAAAGAAAACACTGGTATCTTAACCATTCTCTCCAACTCTAAGATGGAATAAAACTAAAGAAACTCCAAGTTTATTAAACATTGTAGAAAAACTAAAAAGAGCATAGAACAACACATATAATGCATTTATTTTCTTACCATAAAGCATGAAATCATTTTACAAAATGTAAGTAGAAAGTGTCTATTCATTAAACATCATCTATTGACACTTAATATACAATTCTATTATTTAGTAGTTAAGAATATTATGTTCACAAAATGTGAAGTCACTATTCATACCATATACAAATGTCTTGTATATTTAGAGTTAAGCATAAAATTTTACCCCAGCTAATTTCAGTGAAATTACACATAAAGAAGAGAAGTGAACTTTATAGGAATGATCAGACCATTAATAGTGGATTCTTGTTGCTTTGATATTAACATGTCATTTGTATTCAAATGAATGGTAACACTTAAATTTGGAAGAACATGCTTAGTATTAATCTCAGTACAATTAATTAATGTATACTTTTTATAGCAGCAATAAATCTGAGTTATCTAAAATATGTTCATCTAAGTCAATTTTATTGGATTTTTTCAAAATAATGGAAGAATGTAAATTGTAATCAATGGAACTCTATGAAGTTTATAATTAAATTAATACTATGTTTTTTATCATTTTATTTATCTATTCTTAAAATTAAAGCTTTCTATATTTTGAAATGCTTGAAGGTCTACAATTGTCTATAATTAAAATATATACTTGGAAATGGAGTTCATTTTTTAAAAAATAAAATCATTATAGCTCTTACAGTTTAGTGTTTTATGGGATTCCTGAGTAAGTGGGTCTCTATATCTATCTGTTTTTCATGCCTTTTCTTGGGCTGTTTTTCTTCTTTTTATTTGTTATGTGCATTCCTATGTGTTAGGTTTTGTTCTATCTCATTGTATTTTATTAATATCCCTTGGAAATTTGTTTGTTTTCCAATGAGGCACAGGAATGGGGTATGTCTGTATGGGGGGAGTGTAGAGGAACTGGGAGAAGTAGAGGGACAGGAAACTGTAATCAGGATTTATGAAATAAGAAAACATATTTTCATTAATAGGAAATTAAAAATACAGATATGTTTTCAAAAAATTCACAAACATCCATTTTTTTTCTGAATCAGTCTCTGAGAAATGGGTACATGTATATGACTAGAATACTGACATTATCAACAGACATGGAAGGAATTTGACAGGTCCCCACCCCTAAACACAGAAGTATAAACTAGTGGTTAGTGGGAGAGGGATAATTCATTTCTGCATGAGATGAATCCCCTTATTGATTATCTAAAATATAAGAAATGATCAGCCCAGAATTCATATACATGCAAACAAACTGTAAGAACATATTCAGCCATTTGTGTTCATGTATTTGTGCATACTAATATATATATATATATGTATGTATATAACAATAATATTCAATATAAGACTAGAGAAGCATGAAGAGTTGGAGGGCAGATACCCAAGAGGAGCTGGTAGGAGAAAAAGAAGTGGAGAAAAGTTTATAATTCCACTTTAATTTAAAAAAATTAAATTCTTTATATTGCTTACTATTATAAAGCATGGGGTAACATTAGAGTGTTTCATTATGGAATGTCATAGCTACTATTCACATTTTTGTGACCAAAGATCAGGGAAAAAGTGACTTAAATGTCAGACATCCTGTGGTAATACAGTTCCTCATGTGAGTGAAGGCAAGGCTGAGGGAGTGCAAGGAAACCAGTCCCATTGCATCTGATCCTGAAGCAAAGAATGAACAGAAATCAGGGCTTGACTGTTACGTCTAAATGCCTGTCCATATTGATCCATTTATAGCAACTAGGCCCTATGTTCTAAAGGTCCAACAACATTCCAAATAGTGCCATCCGTTTGACACTAAAGGTTCAAAACCACACGAGTTTATGGTGACATTTCACATTCAAATCACAACTCTGAGTGTTCAGATTTTCAAGGCTTTTGTACTTCTAAAATTTTCCTTGTGAACATATAGAAATAGACAAGTAGATAGCTGGGATAAGAAGAAAATACAGATTAGACAAGAGTAAGAATTGTTGATGCAATTATTTTATTAGCCCTTATCTTCAGCAACATCTATTCATTTGAATACATGAAATATTCCATTAACAAAGGCTTTCCCCTTCCATTCCAATCATTTATTTATGATTAATAGTTGCAACTTTCTCTCATGATGTAACTGACTAGTTTTATATGACCTTGTAAACAATATTTTACCTATGAATTTTTATTTAAAATTTATGAAACTCCAACTTTTACCATCTTTCTTGAAAATGTTGCATTTACCTAATACTAGGACTCTCAGGCAATTATTATAGACAATAACAATTTGAACCAAGAAAAGAGAATGGATAGCAAAGAATGCATATTTTTAAAATATCACTGCTTCCAACTTGTCAAGATAAGCAAAGAAAATTGAACCATATTCATTTGATCCTTTAAATTATTCTTTGTGGGCAAGGACATATTGATACATTGTTCAAACTAAAAGTCTTTTTAAAGGTTTATAAAAATCACAGTTACACACTGTTCTTCCTGCTTAAACATGTGTCCCCCTAGATTTGAACAATTGTATAAACCCTGTCATTCATTTCATATGGCTTTTCCCTTTCATCCCATATATAATTATTTTCCGTGAACAAACCTCTCTTTTAAGGAAAGTTAACTTTTTATAAGTAATCAAACATAAAACATGAAACAGGATCAAAATTTACCTACTAAAAATGCAAATATGATTTAAAGACCAACCGTTCAGCAGCTTAAAAAAATAAAGGTCTCAGAAAATATTGTGAATATCAATCATGGAAACTTCTGGCAATTTAAGCAAAAGTCTAACAGAGAGAATTAAACTATAACTATGCACTGCTCAACGTGCAAGCCAATAAAATAAAACTCAAAGTTTTATTTTAAAAACACTAATTCAGCCTAGTAGTAGACGAGTAGACAAATAATTGTTTATTGAACTCTTTCTCTACAAATTCTTCACAGCATCCCATTTTCTCAACCATTCCTATATATGTTTCTTCTCCATTATTTAATAACAACCATTAATTTCAATCCTGCATTGGACTTAATTTTCCCTGTGTGTCTTCATTTTCTTACTCAGTGTCAAGAAATGCCTGCTAATGTGCTAAGAGCTATGGTGATGATGACTATTGTTCCTGTCATACCACTCAATAGAAGGTACACTTCAGACCTTCCTGCATTGCCCTGCACATTGCCTCGAGACACTCACCTTATCAACAGCTTAGGTGGTTAAAAGGATCCGCTTTTCTTTTCTTTTTGTCTGTTTTTCTTCTAAATTAATAGTTTGTGGACACCGATAACTGCATAAAGTATTGATTATTCTAGAAAAAACACCATAAAATAAATGTTTCTATATAATCTAATAGCATAGTAATGCAACATTGCAAATATATTATACAGAGATGGGATGGTAATAAATGAGAAGTATTATCAGGTCAATTCATTTATTTTACATTTTATTTATGTAAATAAATATTTATTTTACATTACCATTATAAAAGATTTTTAAAAATTGTCAATTAAAGACAAAATATTTGTAAATCTAGTAGTAAAAATATTATACCAGATAGAAAGCCTATACTAAGGTAATGTTATGACCCTGGATTTAAATAAATAAAAATGGCTAAATGTGTAGAATATTGTTTTTCAATAAATACACTATTTATTAAAATGTTGATTTAAGCATGAAATTAATACTATAAACATAAATTTATTGTATTTCTTGTCTTTTTTTAGATACATGACAAGTATACCTAGTAATCTGGTTTTCTTAACTTTTATTCTTATTACCCATATACTGTAGGACCTTTTTTCTATGTCTTTATCATTGGCTTAGTAATAATCTTAAAATAAGGTTTGATGATATAAAATGTATTTAGCATATTATTTTAATACCACTCTCAGAAGTATATACTAAAAAGAGTCATGTTATAGGCTAAAAACTTTTAGAACTCATACTAAATTAAATTGATTTTTCAACTAATGAATTTTTCAACTAATTAAAATTGATGTAAGTTTGTTTGATAAGTAAGGAAATATTATAGAAGTATGGAGCATTAGCGAAGTAACAGATCATTTAGTAATCCAAGAATGATGTGTTTGATCCTTCCTTAGAAACTCAGTGAAGTTCTGTTTTAGATAATCCACTTTATTGTTGTATGGAGGCTGCTTGGTCATTCCCAGCTGCTCAGCTGTGAAATAATCACACAGGAACTGTACTAATTAAATCCCTGTCTTGGCTCATTAGCTCTAGCTTCTTATTTGCTAACTCTTATATTTATTTAACCCATTTCTATTAATCTGTATATCACCATGTGNCCTGCCTACCTAAGTTCTGCCTTGCTATAGGTCCAAAGCAGTTTCTTCATTCATCAATGGTAATCACAGCACACAGAGGGGACTCCCACATCACTTTATTTCAAATAGGATTTCAGATTTCTCATGATCATTGGATAAAGGTGATTATATGCAATGAAACCAACTACTAATTTGAGCAAAGCTTCAAATACTTACTAAGCATCTGTCCTTCATGTTCTCTATGATCCAAATATTTCCACAAAGTTATTAGTTAAGGAAAACCTAACCTAAAAGCATTTTAATCTGTCACTATTAAATGCAATCAACCTGTATATAAAACAAAACAAAGATACCCCACTACAAAGGCATGTCTAAAGTGACCAAGATCCTGAACGTCCATGTAGTGATAAGGGGAGCAAGCGGGCTGCTTTTCGTCCCGCCCGGCTCCCGCACGGCTAGCTTATACCCCGAAAT
>LOJH01024936.1:0-10495 GCA_001685095.1 Ellobius talpinus
AACTCACAGAGATCCACCTGCCTCTGCCTCCCGAGTGCTGGGATTAAAGGCTTACACCACCACCGCCCGGCAATTGGAAGTGTTTAAAAACCAATTCCCTTTTGTCTATTTGAGTGCTGTGATGAGAGATTTGCCACAGTTCTACCTTGGTTGAAAGGTGCTAAACTAATGGTTTTAAGTTGGATTAGAATACATTTCCTTTCCATGACTTTGGCTCTAATTTCCATGTCTCTGCCTCATTGGTTCTTGTATAGATTTGAAAATCCCAATGAAGCCATGATGTACTTACATCATGATATTTTACATCAAGGCATGAGTTTGATTATAATAGTTGCCCCCTTTAAAAATGAGATGAAACAGAGAAAACTGTAGAGCTCAGTAAAAATCAATTTAAAAAAAGAAAAAATGAATAAGACAGTAACCCCGAAAGCAGGTACAGTGAGTGAGATTACCATAGCAGTGGAACACTGGATTCATGGAATATATTAGTTAAAATGACTCCTTGACATAGTTTACATAAGGACTCTACCACTTAGTTCTTACAATCTTCTTTAGTTGCCCAATCGAGCATACATTCATTACTGAACTTGTGAGTTAGTAAATACCATGGCTGAATGATGGAAAGTGGAAGTATTACTGACCATCATTAGTGGAACTCCACAAGAAACTAGGACTCAGAAGTTAAGACCTGTTGCTTTGCAATCATGAGGACCCGAATTCATATCTCATCACCCATTTAACAAGCTGGACAACCTACAAATGACTATGCTCTATCAACTCCAAGGGATTTGATGCTGTCTTCTGGCCTCCTCACTTACAGGCATGCATGCACTTTCTCCCTCTCTCCCTCTCTCTCTCTCTCACACACACTCACATACCACACATACACATAAAGATAAATATTATTTTAATTATATAGTCTTAGGTGTAATAAACAGTTACCATTTTGGAGGGCCTTAAAGGCACAGTGTGAGCAATAAAAGATTATTTTATTATTTTTCTGGAATTTTTATCCTAAGTATTCCTTATTACTTATGCTATACATTCAAAATCTTGAAAAGTGAGTGCATGGGAATGAGGAATGATCAGTTACCAGAGTCAGGGTGGTTAATAGGGAGATATTAATCAAAGTCTGTGAAGATTCAGATAGAAACAAGAAAGATCTTTTTGATGACTATTGCATAGTTAATATTAGAATATATTCTGTATTTTAAAGTTGACAAAAAAGTAGATTTTTATGGGTTGACCATACAATAATAAACATGTGAGCTTGATCCAATCAAGATAACAAATTATATGTGAGTATAAAACATTACAGCTTATGCTATTTGAAATGTGCAATTATTATTTGTCAATTAAAATACAAAAAGTCTCTATAAGACTATAATACTAAGAAAACCAGGATTTTAATTGAGTAATAAATTTGAATAATTATGTTGTGGTACTTCATGTACTGCCTAACCTCAACAGAACTTTCCTTTTAACTGATTTATTAAAATCATAGAAAAAGGAGATGTAAGGTTTTTTTTTCTTTTTAAGTCTTGTCTTCAGGGTAATGGAGTGATAGCTATTTCATTTCACATGTATGCTTTTCTAGAATAAAAGAGTTTTGGAAAGACAGTGAAACTGAGTCTGTTTATTGCTTAGCATAACAAGAGAGAAATTGAGATAGTCTGTTTTCCTGATTTTTTTTCTATTAGTTTCTTTAAAGCTTGTAAAATTCTGTGTAAATGTAAATATGGGTTTGAACAGGAGGCCCCTGTGAACTCCAGTGTGTCCTCTGGGATCACAGAAACTGGCATCTATTGAGAACACCACCTGGCTGGGAGGGTGGTTGGAAATTACACTTAATTATTGATGTCTATAAAAATCTTTTTTGTCCTTACATTTATTCGATGATAAAGCATAATATTTAATCAAATTCTTAAAATCACGCACCTTTTCAACATTTTCATTATATGATTTATAATGAAACCATCTCTTTTTATAATATCCTCTCTTTCAGAAAAGTCAAATCAAAGGTATAAGGGTAAGGGTCTTTGATGTTGCTGTTGTTTTATTTTGGTTAGTGTTTTGAGACAGGATATCTCTGTGTAGCCCTGGCTTTTCTGGAACTCACTCTGTAGATCAGGCTAGCCTCAGACTCAGAGATCTGCCAGCCTCTGCCTCCTGACTGATATGATTAAAATTGTGTACCACACTGCTCAACAAAGGTGTATGGTTTAATTGAAGGCTTGATGTGCTAATGAGGTAATTAACAGCAGCAGAGGTGTGGGGGGGCAAAAGGAAAAATATACTTCAAGAATTTATCCAACTTCCTATAGAGTTATTATGTATTATCAGCGGTAAGGAGTCCCTTATTGATCTAAGGACATAGTTCAGTCACTAAAGACACAGACACACAGGGCCTGAGCTCATATGCACACGACTCCTGTAAGTATAAGGTATACAAGGCAGGCCTGTCATTCCAGTGCTCTGAAGATAGAGATAAGGGATAGCCAGAGCAAGCTAGATAGCTAGACCTGTGAACTCTTGAGTTGGAGAGACCCTTTCTTGATATATAAAGTGAAAGCAATTCAAGGCTACACACACGTACACCACACACACACATCACACATACAACACACACACACCACACACACACACACCACACACATGAACCATACACAGATACACATTCCACACACCTATACACACACCACACACATGCACACACAAACATACACACACGCACACACACACACTCAGGAGAAAAGAAAAACAGAGCCTTACATACAGTAGGGTGACTTCATCTTCTAATGATCTCATTTCTACTTACCACTGAAAATTGACATTTTATTTTGTTTTAAAAGCCAAGGCACATAGAAGAGAGCAATCATGTTCCCATGGCATTCTTCAAAAGGGAGCTTAAACTTTCATAAATGAAAAATCAGACCTAATGAGAAATGGGCTACATTTTGTGATTCTGTTCCTTGATTCCTTTGCCTTTAATTATTTCAGCTATTTTATTGCACCTTTTCATGACTCTGGGGTTCTTTTGAATCATTTGCAGCCTTACACAGACCCTCTCTGGAATTAGCCTCTTAGAGTTGATGTGGGAATTATAACCAAAAAAGCACTGCCTTTGGATTCATTACAGGAAAGGCTTCCTGTAGTTAGTTTGTTCTGAAGAAATTTCCATTTTGCAAGGGCAGTGTAAATTTTGCATATCATTTTAATAGCAAGGTAGGTCAATCAAAGTATAATTGGCTCCAATTAGCACTCCCATGAGCTGTAGGGTTTCTTATATCTCCTAGATTGAACTTAAAAAGAAAATGCTATTTACTGACACTGAAACCATAAGACTTGTTCACTAGTTGCTGTGAGTAATGAGGAAAGTGGGACTCCAAAGACATAGTACTTTGGCAGATACTTAAGGCCTGTACACCAGCATGCATGTGGTATCAAGCATTGCCATGTGAAAATTTCCTATGACAAAGCAGCACTTTGTTTTATCTGTACAAGAAGGCTTTGGTTATGAAACCAATGATTTCCTGTATTACTTTGGAACTAATCTTAAAATTGCTTCCTTTTTTCAGGGTATTTGAATTCATATATAATAAAATGGAGAAACAACCAATTCTGTCTTATGTACTATCGTGGTGATATATAACCTTGATTGGTTTAAGAATCACCTCCCTAGAAAGGATTCAATGAGGCAGAAGAGCTTCCATGAATGTGGGTGGCACAGTTGGGCTGGGATCAGAAAAGGGATGAAGGAGAAAGCCAGCTGAGTTCAAGCATTCCCCTTTTCCTGCTCCCTGACTGCACTGACTCGTTGCCTCACACTCCTGTTTTCATGGTTTCCTTGTCATGACAGTGACTAATATGGTGAATCAAAAGAAATCCTTCTTCCCTCGAGTTGGTTTAGCCAAGTATTTCTTTTTAAGAGATGAGGAAGAATACAAATGTTTTAACTGAGCATCGTACCAAGTCCCTTTCCATATAAATGGGGGATTAAGTTTCTTGAATCAAGATTCTATTTGGGATCTGAATGACTTATCATATAGATAGAGATAGAGATAGATACCACAATAATTCTCACTAGTTCTTTAAAACTCATTTCCCCCTGGGGAAATGTAAACTGATTTCTTTTAGTAATGGTCTGCTTTCACCAGCCTTGTGCGAGGAAGGATGTCAGTCAAAGCCTTGCAATGGTTTTGCCACTTCTTCTTGAGTATCAAAAGCAACTGATGGACAGTCTGATTGCCACTATATATGGTTCCAACTCTCGCCCTCTTGTCTTGAGATCTCCTTGGTTACAAAAAGGAAGAATAAGGTCAATCCAGTGTAAACAGCTTGACATGGTGATTGGACATGGGGATATTTGTTGAAAATAGCATGAGAAAAAGATTGCATATCACAAAAAGAGGCATAAGCAGTGATCTTTACAGATGCCCTGAACATAGCCAGGAAAGAAGTCCATCCTATCAGTGACAATAGCAGTGGTACCAAAGAAAAAAAATTGGTCACCTGATTTAAAGGGAGAGAAGGAGAGGAAAAGAGAGTGGGGGAAACACTCCAAACCATTCACTTTACAAGCAATTGAGGATTAGATTTGACTCCTAGTCATGACCAGGATCCTAACTGTCCACCCAGGACTAGCCTAAAAGCATCATAATTTCAGGCCTTAACACAGTTCTGCTTAGAAACTCACAAGTCAGACTTAACAGGGCTCAAAGTCAAAATGGAGTCAATAGATATTCATAATCATCCAGAGAAATCTGCTGTATATGATAACTATTTATAAAACAGCTTTTGAACAACAGCCCCCTGAAATGTCAGGAATGCCTCTGATGCCTCATGCTAGCTCCTAACACTTGACCATTCTTTCTTGCTTTAACCTTGCTTTAGATTGTAGGATGTGCACTGTATCCCAGACTGTCAGCCAAGTGACATCACCTGTATTCCTCAGAGCAGAATTCTCTTTTCAATTGTATGAATCACTGATAAAAAAAATCTTGAATGACATTAAGTTGCCTCCTTGCACTTTTAAATATGTCTCATCTTAAAAATAGGTCAGACTTCCCCAGTTGGCACCACAGAAAATGGCCTGAGTTACTTTTACAATTTTGCCTAACTGCATTTTTGTTTGACAGGATTTCTTCTAGAAAGTGCCTAGGCTCAGAATTAAATCTCCTTCATAATAGAATTTCATAATGGAACTAGAAACAAACCCTCTAATGTTGGTAGTGTGTGCATTAATATTTTCTCCAGGTAAACACCAGAGTGGCATATTTCATGTTAAATTGGCCAGTCGTACACTTCAGTGACCTGGGAAGAAATGTGGCTGACAAAGTGACATCATCCATCATGGACTACTTTTCAAAAACCTGAATTTCAGAACTTTGTTCTCTTTATTTATGGCTTATTTATGTTCTATTTATTTATAGCTCCCTAGTAATAAAATATATTTGCTATTCCTAATACCCTTATAACTTTGTTAATATAAAGCCTAGCGGTCAAGTTTTTATTTTTTTTTTAACCATAGTGTGTTTTTTATTTCTTCAACATATTGTGAAAGGTTTGTAGAGTTTTGTTTATTGGTGTCTATGAAATTATCATTATATCTTATTTATAATTTTACACAAAATGATGCTGAATCCTCCCAAAGGATTCTGAACTGATACATATTTGGCTTTGCAGTACTCAATTAACACTTATGGAAAATGAAGTTTATTGGAAGTAAACTCTCATAATATTACAGTATATATTATTTTGTTTTATTCAAAATGTAATAAATTATGTAATTCTAAAATATTTTTAATCAGACATATGACCTACAAATTTTAACATACTCATAAAGCAGCAAATGAAAAAACTTGATGCAGATTTTCCTTTAAGACAAAAATGTCTGTAAACAAGGTGGGTAGTATAAACTTCTACTCACTTTTCATGACATTATGAACAGAATTAGACACAGGCATAAATCATTTCAGTAAGTCTTTAAAGATCTGAATGTTTGTGAAAAGTAGTCGCTAGTTAACTTTGAGAGTTGAGTCGCTTTTCTCTTTTGGAATATTCTATTTCTGTCTCATATATATTAATCCTTATAATTGTATTCTTTAAAGCATGATTCCCCTTTTGGCTTTCTAACTCCAGCATCACATCACTCCTTTTATTTCTATTATTTGGGAGATTTTTTTTAATACATAGCATTGTGTCATGGATACTTTTAATTGCTGACTTGACATGATCTAGAGTCCCCTAGGAAGAGTCTCATGAAGAAATTATCTAAATATGTTGACCCATTAGCATGTGTAGGGGTGGTTTTGGGTGCTTTCATTGCAGTGGAAGTACTCTCCATTATGGCAGCATTGTCCCCTTAATTTTGGGTCCTGGACTGTGTAAGTGTATAAAGAAGACAGCACTGGTGAGCATGTGTGCATTCTGTCTGCTTTTGTCTGTGGCTGTGGGTAGATCTTGAAGTTCCCACCTTAGCTTCACAGTGATAGGCTATACTCTGAAATTGTGGGCTAAAAGAAAACCTTTATCCCCTTAATTGCTTTTGCCACAGTATTTTATGACAACTACAGAAGTAAATCCAGGAAACATTGAAAATATTTATTTGTTGTTGACTATTATCAATAATGTTGATTTCCTATTAGAGCTGTTACTAATCCACAACACAGTTACTAAAACCAGCATGAATTTGTTGTAAAACATTAAAGTTCAACAGGAATTTCCTAAGATTGACAGCACGGTACTGGGAATTGCTTGTGCTGAATTCTTTCCAGAACCTTGGCCAAGGCTTTGTTGCCCTTGGTTTTTGCAGCTGCCAGTGGCTGCCTATATTCCTTGGCTCTTGGCCTCCAGCAAGTAATCACCTCCCTCAGACTTCTGCTCATTAGTCAACCACTTTTCTGACCTTCCTGTGTGTCTTTCCTTAGAAGGATCCCGGTGATTGATTACATTAGGTACATTCAGGTTCACTGCAATGTCCTTAACAGCACATCTTTAGCATAGCCCCATGGCCAGGTGTAGAACTTCCCCAGTGCTGCATTGACAAATTCCTGCAAACTTAGTAACCCAGGTATATGAAAGTCCAGAATCAAAATATCAGTTTCATTGACTAAAGTCAAGATATAGGCAGATATGTATTCCTGTTCTTTTGGAGGCTGAGGGGAGCCCCTGTTGCCTGCCCTGTCAGTCCTTTACAGTATACCTGCAGTCACAGCCTTTCCCAGAACATGGTATCTTAAATATCTCTCTATGAAAATGAAAACTCCTGCTCTGGTGGGCAGAGTTTCTTCTTCTTAGCTGTCACTCTGCTGCCCCTTGCTCATTATCATCCTTACAAAGACTCTTGACTCAGATTATCCAGGAAATTCTTCCCATCTCAATGCCCTATGTTGCTTACATCTGCAGAATTCCTCTTCTTTGCCTAAGGACACATCCCTAGGTTTGCAGGGCTGGGTGTGGAGTACTGGGGTCAGTTATTCTGCATAATACTCTAAGAGTCACCCAAAAGCTTGAGTTTTGATTTAGATATTTGAAAATCTCACTGAGCATATGCTTCTTCACCCTCTCCTTGCTTCTCAAAGTCTATTTCAAGTATTCCCTCCTCCAGCTACAAGGGGCCTCTTCTCCATACTTCTGTTTCCTCTTGCTGTTTTTGTTTGTTAGTGGTCAAGAGTCATTATTCTCTGGACTTTTCTGAGGGTGTATTAGAACGGAGCTCTATTTTATTATTCACTTCCATATAAATGAGTGCCTAATTTAACATATAGAAACTGTACTGTTGGGATATTTAGAAAAAGGAACTGCTTATGAAACTTTAATATCACCCTTTACAGCATAAAATATTTATGATGCATCATTTAATGAAGATTGTATATGGATTAGTCCTGGGTGACGTTTTAAGGTTGGAGTTCATCTCTGTAATTTAGAGGCTGTCTATGCATGGGTCTGTGATAGACTTCTGTGGCTGCCTGATGACACTAACTCCTGAAGGGAGAGTGTGAGTCCTCGCTGCTGCAGACAGCAGCTTCTTGCCATTTGCCCTTTTCATTATGAGGAGTTTCATACCTTCTACTCACTAATTGCATTAACAGGGAACCAGTTTCCTCTTTTTGTATTGTCAGTGTCAGAGGCACAGAGCCTTATACTGTTTCACACTAGAGTACTGAAGATCTTTTCTGGTCTATCAGACAGAGGCCAGCATATTGAAAACCCTGGAAGTGAGGTGAGAGTATTATCTCAATGGAAATTTAAGAGAAGAGCAATTGTCCCTGGGAAAGAAAGTTTATGAGCCTGAATAGACTGTTTCTCCAGATCAAAGGGAAGGGACAGTTTAAAATACAGAAAAGTCTGTGGTTCAGTGTCAGCAACCAAGTTAGTTCAGGTTCCTGGGAAGTAAACACTGAAATCAGATTAAAGGACCAGACTTGAACAAGATTCCTGGGGAGGACCTATAAAAGCAGGAGGGGGAGGGATTAGTTTCAAGAAGAACCGACCAAGAATTAGTTCACATATCTGCCGACAAAAAAGAGACGAGCCAGATTGCAGCAAAGATCTGAAATTGTCTTGAAAACTTCTCTGCTAAGTGTTCCAAACAGAATTGTCCAGAGGAAAAACCCTACATGGAGCAGGAATGGTGAGAATCAACACTCTCAATGACTTCAGCGAGTTCGGAGGAGTCTGGATGATAGTGGCTGTAGCACCTTCCTCTAGTATGCATGTAGATGACATTTATCTATCTTCCCTGCAACAGGTTCTTTTCAGTAGGACCAGAGTGGAGCCACCCTTGTCTACCAGAGTACCCCAGAGGAACACAATGATATGTTTGATTTCTTTCTTTAGTTTCCCTGAGCTGTTACTATGACAAAGACAAAAATTATCACATTCTCAGTGATATTAAAATACTGTATTGTTTTAAGTGCTAGTATTTTTATCATGAGAAGAAAAACAGTAAGTGGACTCATGTAATACATGTTATTCTACAATGAATGCTTTAGTTAAAATTACTCTTGATATTTTTCCAAGGTATTACATATACCTATTGCCTTGTGTGAACTGCTTGCATGAATTTACTGTAGGTTTGGTTTTCTGACACTTATGATGAATTCTTTCTTTCAATTATTCTTATTTTGAATAAACTACAGTTTATTTTGATTGCCCAATTCCTACACTGGGAACAAAGTTTTAATCTGGCTGGATAATAGAAGAAAGACTACTGTATTAACTCTCTATCTTGAGCACTTTAATAAGCAGAGAAAGAATGCTTTGTCTCCATTAAACAAAATGAGGTGGAGGGGGGCATCTGAAAGGTGAACATTGGCTGAGAGCCACAGGAAGTCCCTAAAGAGCCTCTGCTGCAGCAACAGCCAGTTTTACCAAGTGAAGAAGAAGCTTATATTGCCTTTTCAACATTATTTTTCTTTAAGATTTATATAGTACAATTATGAGAGTAATAAGCAACATAGAGATTGGCAAGAGACTAACAGGAATGAATGTTTGAGGTTTCTTTTTTTTCCATAAAATTCTACAAACAACTTTAGAATTTTCTATCTCATTGTTGGCTTAATTACACTCTCATAATGTATTCTTCACTCTTAAAAAAAGGAAGCAGCATTTATGAATATACAATGTGCAATGTGTTTCCTCGGGTGAGATAGAGCATTGTCATAGACATCACCATGGATTGTTACTGCCAAGTTTTTCAAATATTCTTATTCTGTTGGCTTTTTATATGCTTTCTGCTCTCCCTGGGGGGCTTTTATCCCTGTGTGTTTGAATATTCTCTTGGTATTTATGTCTATTCTTCAGTCATGAAAGAAGTTTATATCCCCTTCCCCTGAAACTCATAGCATCTCTCAACCAAACTTCCTGCATCCTTTCATAGAGCTCTATGTCAAGTGATTGTCCATGCTTTCCCAAAAGGAAAAGTATTTTATGATTCTAATTGTGCTTCAAATCTTTTTTTTTACTTGTACCTCATTAAATTTATACCAATAACATAAATGTCAAACTTTAAATAATATTAAGCTTCTAGGTTTTAGATCCTCAAATTACTGAGAGTTAAGTGTTATAAGTCATAGATTCTGTGTTTGCTTTACTGGCTTCCTTCTTCCTTTCCTCTGTTTTCTTTGGTAATTTCACTAACCTTACTTCACTGGTTAATTCCTGTAACGATCTTCAAAAAGATTTTTTGAAAATATAGTTACATTCCCATGAGGAGTATATAGAGTCCTTTCACATTTATGGATCCTAGATTTCACATAGATACATAAAAGCATTATGTGTATATATATATATATATATATATCTTGTGATATGAAAATAAAAATGAAACTCATTAGGAAAGGGGACTTATGGAAGGGGGAGCAGCAAAAGGGCACTGTTGGCATATATGAGAACATGGTCAAAATATATTCTTTACATGTAAGTCTTTATGAGACCCAATAGTATATATGATGAATACATGGCTATTTAGCCAGAGAGAGAGAGGCAGGGG